>PVIH01004274.1:0-143406 GCA_004025045.1 Sigmodon hispidus
TGGGAGGGGGAAGAGACCTTGAATAAGGATATACAGGGATGGAAAAAAAAATTCAGAGGGAAAGCTGAACACAAAGAAAATATATGTGTAGCAATCTTATTTGCATTTCCACCCTTGATAAGCCATGCTTATGATTCTTATCCTCTGTATAGTTATTGTTAACTCTTCCGCATTTTTAAATTCTTTTTACTGTTTTTTTTGATAAATACAAAATAAAGAAAAAAAACCAAATGTTTCTTATGACTATATTTTTAGCTTGTTTCTGTAATTAACCTTTATGAGCAATTCATCAGCAGGTGGCAAAGTCCACAGAACTTTTTCTGTACTTCAGGATTCTAAGAAGAAAGTAAACTTTTCAGAATTATTGATCCTTACTACATAATTGGTTTCCCAAGAGTTTGTGTTAAATTTTTTTCAGCCTATAGTGTTGTGAGTATCTGTTTCATTGGCAATTGCATCTGTATAATTTGGGGCTGTTAAAGAATCTTTCTGGCCTACATAGCAAACTTTTTTCTTTGATTGTAAGTGAGGCAGAATGAACTTGGACTTGGGTCAGTACATAGAGGGACCTACCTGTCTAGGTGACAGGAATTCAATTCTCTGTGGATTCTGCTGCAGAAACAGACTTTGATTGAGTTTTGAACAGTGGTCACAGGAAGAACCCCTCCTGATGTGTGTGCAGCCACCACAGCTGGGGACCATCTAGGAGAACCAGCAAGCCCAGTGCAGATGCTGCAGGTGAGAGGCACAAACATGGACGACCTCACTTCTGTCCTGTGAATATGACACCCAAGGAAGGACAGTAAGTAGTTTCAGAGTCTTCAGCTTCTGCAGACTTAGGAGAATGGGCAGGATGATGCTAAATCCTAATCTCTCATTTCTACCTCAGCATCAGTTTCTCTAGAGATGAATTTCCAGTTTAAATCCCATTCTAGAATAACGTGAAAAAAAAAATCTCCCAAATAAGAAGAGCATGGCCAATGAGGTTTTTATGTCAAGAGGTATAACATTAATATCACTATCTTAGGAAATAGCCAGGGGCTGATTCTAGTCCTTTTTATTTCACAGGATATTTACATATTGAAGATGAGTTTCTTTGTATTTTAAATTTAAAAATATTTCTGGGGACCTCCTGCCCTTGCTGGGGAGGAGACAAAGAGATGGGGAGAAGAGAAAGTGGTTGGGAGGGGCAGGAGGGGGAAGGGAGTTTGAACAAGGGAATACATGGATAAAAAATATGACTTTATTCATAATAAAATTTTTTGGTGTCTATTACACAATGGAATATATTTTATTCTTGATAATATCTGGACCTTATTTATTCATTAGCTTTTAAGGCAACTTACTTCTTCAAGTAAGCTATGATGGTTTACAACGTCAGTAATAGGTCAAAACATCCTTCCTCCCTCTGGCTCCCTCCTTGGGCTATTCTGTCATATGATTGTATAGATCTTCAAATAAAGGACCCTACAGAGTTGGCCTCCAATGCAGATGCCTAGTCATTCCTTCAGTTTGTTGCAGAACTGATTTTTTTACTTTTCTTTAATAGTGTTCAGAAACTTCTAGTGATCCAGGGTAACTACTGAGCGTTCAGGGAAGCTGAGCTCCTAGGAAAAGGAATGGCCTATTTTCTAAGGTGGTATGCACTCAGAACCAACCACCAGGGCCACCAACACTCCTTCCCTAAAGCTCCCATATGACTTAGCCCCTTGTCAGTTGAAGTTGGCATTCAAGATTGATGCATTTTGCCTACAGGTAATAAGGCTTTTACCCTGAGGGCTGTTTGGGAGACTAAGTAAGTAGTGGATTAATTTAAGAAAATGGAAGTAAATTTATCACAAAGTCAAAACATTAGCGTTCCTTTTCCAAGCCTTTGATTTAAGAACTCACTTGTAAGCCATGACCTTCATGGATTCTTAAAAATGGAATTGCACTATCTTGCCCATGTCCCTAGAGAAATGATCTGGGATGCATTTCCTCAGCTACTCTCAAGAATCCAAGACAAAGATCCTTCAGCTGCTGCTGAGGACCTGGTGTTGTGGATATTTTGATTGTACTCTGATGAAGTTAAACCTTGAATCGGGTCAGAGCCAGTGACTAGCTGCCAGGAACTGGTCATAGAGAAGCCAGCAACTTGGATAGAGAAGACTTAGAGGAAGGAAAGGACAGGGACCAGAGTTGGTACTTCCTTTTTGAGTTCTGGGATGAAGGATGAGATGTGTCTTTTGTGGTGTCTCCAATCTAAAGGCAAGGTTAGCAATCTCTATGAGCTAGCAGGTTTTCACCCCAGCCTTTGACTCCCAAGCCTCATTGGTAGATAGAACAATAGAGACTTAATTTAAACCTACATACTGCTGGACCAGAAGCCCCGCCAAGCCTAAGAGACTGGCGAGGCACTAAATGTGGGGCTGTGGAGAGGCAGGTGATAATTAAAATATCAGTAGACTCATGTGCAGCTGCTCAGCTGACAGAAACACAGCCACCTGGCTTCTTTCAGGTTCCAGAGCTGACAGTGAAGATGAAGCTGGTGCCCTCTGTGGAATGATGGATGAGGGGCCATTCCAGGTAGAACCTGATTTCTTATGGAAATGACATGAGAAAGATAGAGGCTGCAAGATTTCAGGTGTTTTTGACAACCGCTCCTTCTGGTTTGCCCAGACAGAAGGGCAAGAGTCCAGCTGCAAGGGAAAACAGGGCCTTGAGATTGAGGAAGAAACAGAGAAAGAAAGGTGTGTTTGAAGGAATTTTGCTTTCATGTGCTGCAGCTTAAACCTGCCCTCAGCATAGTAGGCAAGCACTCTACTACCAAGCACCATCTCCAGCACCCTTCCCCACACACACACTGTGAGAATGATTTGGGGGAGGCTATAATCTTTAATTACTGTATATTTTGCATTTTCCAGGATAGTTCACACTTTAAAATGTTTGCTTTCGTTGTCCATGTAAAACATCAAAATATTCTGCAAACACAGATATTTTGACAAGTGGTAACTGAATGAAGCAAGCCATTAAGCATTACAAATTGTGCAAGTTCAAGCCGTTGGTGCTGAGCATGAAATCAAGGATTACAAATGCAAAGCTGGATGTCATTGACTGGTCTTTTCTGGGCAGCAGGGAAGGCATCGATGGGATCTGAAACCATGAACAATTATTCAGAGGTATGTCAAGAGGTATTTGGGGGAAAAAAGAAAAAATAAACAATTACAACAAATAAAGTTTTCACAAGCATGCTAGAATTTTCCCCAGCCTGAATAGAACCACATCAAGAAATTCAAGACTTCCACTAATTGTTATGTGTTTGCTGTATTTTCATTTTAATTAAATTTTTCTTTCCAATAAGACAATTATTTTAAAATACAACTGTAACTGCTATAGTTTTCTAAGATTTCTCACATAAATAAGCTCAGATAATTAGAGACACTTCTCAAGTGGGAGAGGCAAATTAGTTAAAAGCAAGGATTTGGTAGTAACTGGACTAGAAATTAAGCCATTTGCTAGATTTATAATAAATTACTTTATCTTGCTTTGACATGACTACTAGCAAAACAGGACAAATAAATTCATCATGATGTTGGTAAAGTCTGACCCACATAGATATTCAATAATGATAGCTACTGTGAAAAATACTACTAATAAGATAATGTGAACTAAAGTCTTTGAGAATCATACAGAATGTGTTTTTACACCTCTTTTCTCTACCATGTGACTTAGCTGTGTTTGAGAAGGTGAAGGAAACTTTAGCCTAGTCCCCAAGGAGGACAAAGTGGCATCACCTGCTGATTGATGCTCGGCAAATGTGTAGAATGAGTGAACAAAATGCATTTATGCCCCTGGGATATGGGGTTGTTTGTTACTGTAGCCTATTTTTAGTTCCTCCTGCCTGGTGTAGAGCAAGACACAGAGCCCTCTCCTGGAAGCCTGTCTAGGACATATGGTATAGGGCCAGGTAAGTACAGATAGGCGAGGGACAGTGTGTCCAGGCCTGGGGAAGGCAATGGTCCTTCAACAGTACATGGTAGAATATGCATGGAAGCTCACATGTTAAATGATGTGGAAACAAGGAAAATATTGTTCATTTGGAATGACATTGAATTCACTGGCTCAGTTTCAGGGAAGTCTCAAGGGAAGTTAAAAAGGCCTGGAGACCTCCCACATGCTTCTGTAGCTGGTGTCTTTCCCCATGAAGCAGCGAGAAAATGGAAAGAGGGCTGGTTGCCTGAGGGTTTCTAGGCCTTTTCACAGGATTCACTGCCCTTATCCCATATGTTTATGGGATGTATCACTGGTGGAAGCTATATGCACCTTAACTAGATCAGAGGGAAACTGCTGGTCTGGGTCTGCACTGTGATATGAAGATGGATTTTTTAGGTCCTGAAAACATCTGTTCTGTATTCTCTCTAAGAGATACCCTACTGCTGATCCCAGGGTTGATATATTTTGGCAAACTGTAAAATATGAACTTGATTGGTAAGACTTCCCTCATTCTACCTTATTGTATTTTCCAGGCCACTGTTGTCTCAAAAAATAATGGGTGTTCTTTCTGATGTTGATGTCTGTCTTAGTCAGCTGATCTGGCAATCTATTTTAGCCTTACACACCTTTGTAGAGGAAAACTTTGGGATGGGGTGTGGATGTGGGTCATTTCATCCACAGTCAAGAGACTTCCCATGAATTGCAGGTATAACATGAAGCCTTTGACAGACATCATTATTTACACCATCCAGAGTCTGAATTAGTCTTTTCCTAGCTCTGAAAACATAAATTAGGGTTCTGATTAATGTTTACTAAGTTCAAAGGTTAAAGTATCTTGGAACATCATATTTTTTATTCCCTAGTCAGCTATTTGTAGCCCATTAAAGACACTGATGGGTTCCCATCTGAATCAAAAACTCTTTGACTCAATACATTTACCTAGGTTGGACCTTAATTCTGCATTTTTAAAGTGATCTGAATTTGACTGTGAGCTGTGATTAGTATGGTAAATGACTATCAAACTGGGAAATAATAAACCTTGACACAATGACTTATGAGTCACGACCATAATTTATTCCTAGGAGCAGCACTGCTTCTGGCCTGTCCAAAAAAAAATAAGTTTGAAAAGTTAGAGATGGACTTAGAATTATTCCATGCAGGATGGCTGCCTGGATTCTGTCACATGATTAGCCACTTTCTCCTGGATGGGGATGGATCTCTCAAGCTCAGAAATAAGGAGATGCCTGTGAGCTTGGGAGATCCAGCTCATTTGATATTTTATTTCTTCAATTACGCCAGCAAATGACTGTCTAATGGTGGGTAAGGAATGCCTGTGTCATTGCCACTGCTATACTTCCTTTGCTCAGTAAGTCAGGATTCATTTGTTACAGCAGCAATAAGAAACCAATACAATGCTTCCATGTTACCTGGTCTCTAACCTGCCTAGGTCATCTATTAAAACAGAGTACCTGTCTAGAAGGAGATTAGGGCTGGGGACAGGGCTCAGTTGAAACAATGCTCATGCATGAAGCTCAGGGTTTGCTCCATAATATCCAAACCTTGTGTGGTGGTTGGATGCCTGTAACCCTAGCACTTGATACACAGAGGGAAGAGAATCAGACATGCAAGGTTATCTTCAGCTCTCAAGTGAGTCTAAGACCACATTGAGATAAATGAGCCCCCATCTCAACAAAACAGCAAAAACAAACACATAAACAGGGAAAGAAGAGAAAAAAAAAATCAAGTTTGGAAGCCAAAATCCTTCTGTCTACTGGAAGAGTTGGGTTTCCTACCAGAGCAGTCACCTCGTATGGGCATAAGAGCTCCTGGCTGTCATCTCTCAAGGCCTAGATCGAAGGGTGTAGGCGTCCCAGTCCATCAAAAGCCAGAGTTTTGGAGGAACATGTAGGAATCCAGTTTTAGACAGCATCTGGAGCCTAGTTTTCTCTAACAGATCTGTTTCACCTTCTGCTGTGTGCCACGTGGCCAGCTCCATGAACCATACCCCCATCTTCAAACTATAGAACATGTCAGAAAATAGCCCCATTACAGGAAAGTCATGAGACCAAGGGAAGTTGTTCCCATACATCTTGGATGCAACTAACAGAAACACATGTTAGTTAACAGACACACAAGAGCATACAGAGAGGTATGGGTACGTTCAGCACCAGAGACTGCGGAGTATACCGAGATGTTGCTGGGTGTCCTGGTGTGTAGGGATGCCATGATCTTTAGGACATCGAAGATAAGCTGTCGCAAATACATTATTTAAAAATGTATTTTAATTTCCTCTTAGTTTAGTTTTAGGGACGGTGTGTGTGGGGGTACTGTTTACCTTGTCACTTCACCTCTTGATTAGCATCCACTGTTTAGAAGATGCTTTTTTGTTACTGTTGTTTGTGGGTTGGTTTTTTTGTTGCTATTGTCAATTGTTTGACTGAGACAGTATCTCACTTTGTAGCTCCAATTGGTCTTGAACTCTCAATACCTCTAACACACCCTCCTGGATGTTCATATTTCAGAGTGTGCCACCACACTTGGCTGATAAAAGATGCTTTTCAAAGCCTTTTATATTTATATTTATCCATCCATCTCCTTCTTCCTGCAGGTTATGGCCAGAGATACTAGGCTGACATATTTGCAGTTATATATTCCTCAGAAGGTACAGCCAACTCATTCTTTCACTTTTGTGAACTATGGTTTGTTGACTAGCATTACCAGAACCACCCAAGAGTTTGTAAGAAATGTAATGGGCTTCAGCTCAGGCTTCATGAATGATATTCTAGATTTTAACAAGACTTTGTCCACAGGACTGTACAATAAAGTGAGAGACATACTGACATAGAATGACCAAGCCTAGGGTGATTGATATCTCAGTTGGTAAAATGTTTGCCATTGCAGGCATGAACATCTGATCCCCAGATCAAAATAAACATTTAAGCATGGTAGAAGGTACTTATAATTCCAGATCTGGAGGGGCAGAGATAGGCAGATCCTGGGGGCTCACTGGCCAGCCAGCCAAACCTAATATTCTGTGAGATTTCTTCAGGAATATACACAGAAATTGTTGGTCAGAGGAGATGAAGGTACTCAACTTAGTAATGTGTAAGAATTTCCTGTGTGTTACTTGAAAGCTTGAAAGAGTCATGAGAACAGCTGAAGCTTGGTGTTGTGTGGCAGGCTCAAGAAAGCCTGGGAGAGGCTATTGGTGAGGGTGCAACTCCCTTGCAGTGGGGACACCATCATATCACAGATGACATTACCACTGGATGACTACCGAGGATAGCAGTAGTTGTGGAGTTGAGCCAACAAGAGCCTTTGAAGAGAGCTTTTTGTGCTGTAGAGGGAAAAGCTGGAAAGTGGAGCTGCTCATGCCTTTTGGAACCCAGAAGATCACGAGTCCCAGACATCAGATCCTGCTGTTTACATTTCTGAGAGGACTTTGGTTTTGCTTTGGTTTGATTGTGGCTGTGTCCTGATTCTTCCTTCTTGGGTTTAATAGTGATGTATTTGTGTATATGAAGATGACATGGGGACAATTGTGTTGACTGGTTTTTGCCAACTTGACATAGACCTAGACATAGCTGCAAAGAGAGAATCTCAGGTGAGAGGCTGCTTCCAATTAGGCTGACCTGTAGGCAAATTTATGGGACATTTTCTTGATTATTGATTGATGTTGAAGGGCCCAGTTCACTGTAGGTGGTGCCATCCCTGAGAATTTGGTTCTGGGTGGTATAAAAAAGCAGGATGAACAAGCTATGGAAGGAAAACCAGTAAGAAGTCTTCCTCTATGACCTCCTGCCTGCTTCCACATTCCTGTTGTGACTTCCCTAGTTGATGGGCTGTAATCTGTGAGGTGAAATCAAGTCCTTTCTACCATGATTTGTAACAAGAGGTTTCTGGAAGGCCTAACTCCACAGTTCAGACCTGCCCACTGCTGCTGATCTGGACCAGCAATCCCAAAGTCCCAAAGAAACACAGAGGCTGATGTTAACTTCATGCTGTTCAGCCTATGGTTTAGGCATATTGCTAGCTCACTCTTTCATCTTAATTCAACCCATTTCCACTAATCTGTCTGTCACGTGGCCTGTGGCTCCCCTGTGTTACTGTTACATGTTGATTCTTGGGTAGCTGGATCGATCTCTGTCTGATTCTGCCCTTCTCCTACCTATGCTCTGATTCCCTGCCTACTCCTACAGTGTTGGCCATGGCCATAACAGTCCCTTTATTTCAAAGTATACAGAAAGACATTCCCACATCAATGATTGCAATTGGTCACAGTGTAATCATAGCAACGGAAAACAGAGTAAGACAGTTAGAACCACAATGGAACTCAGGTGGCCAGAATCACTTGTTTAAGGAGAGAAGATGAAATGTTATCAGGCACACAAGGCCAAGCTTCATGTGTTTTAGGGGAGAATTGGGTTAGAGAACTGATGTGGTAAGTGCTCTGGGTGAACTAAAGGTTTAGTGTTTTTTATCTTGGGAGCATCCATACTCTGCCTCATTGGAGCCAGGGCTCAGCAGATGCATATGATGTTGGGTAAACATGGAGATGACCAAGTGGAGCAGAGGTAGCTGGGTGTGGTGTTATTAATAATTCCTCACACACTAAGTTCCTCTGGTATCTCTAATCAAGGCTATCTGGTTGGAGCCCAGACCACCCCACTGGGTTCTCTGCATTGAGATGTCTCAGTGACCCAAATCTCCCATAAACATCTGGGTTTTAGCCGGTGTGTTTTTAAGCCGTGTCAGCAATTGCCCTTTGATTACCCTGCCTCTTCTCCTGATGACCTCTTGTCCTTAGTTTGGCTTGCTGTTGAACCTCTAAGACCCCAATTCTCTTTAATATGCAACTTGAAGGCTCACCAATGGCCAAGTGGGAAAAGCATCCATTTCTGTCCATGATTGAGTTTTCAAAAACCATGCAGGGAGCTCTTTGACTCACAACTGCCAGGGACAGAAGAACGTAAGATGGGGTGACAATTCAGGAGTTAGTCATAGTAGGGAAATCTTGAAAGGAAACCTAATTGGATAAAAAGGAAAAGAGATAGCAATGTGGTTTCACTGGGCAAAGTGCAGTAATAATTGATGTGTTCATGAAAGTGTTTATCATCTATATTTAATTGCTCTGTAGCATAAAATGATTATGTATATTGGTAAATATGTGTTATATTAATACATTGTCACATTAGATTTCCACACTTAACCCTCTCTGCATTTATGCAGGCTTCATAATTCATTGCTTGCGAAGCGTGGTCGGTCATGTTTTTAACTTAGAAGATCAGTGGGCCCTCCTTGGTCTTACGAGCTAGCAGTTCTGTATCTTGACATTGTGCCTGGAGATTCAGGGCAGGGGCAGTCTGGTGGTTTCTCAGCCCAAGGTTGAGTAAACAGATGTCCCGGAGTTGATTTTCCCCAGAATAATTGCATACAATGAGCACAAATGTTTAATTAATCAGGAATCTTGTGCTTATTATCTTTTCACTGGGCTTCCACTGATAATGACCCAGAGGAAAATTCTTTCCCTTTGTGTGAATGATATTTTATTTAAAGGTTTTCATTTCATCATCTGATCCCCTCTCCTGCCCTCCCTTGCCCCCCTAGGAAGGGATAGAGTAATACTGACCGAGTATTGGAGTATTGGAGACTAATAGCAAATGGGTAGGCATACCCTGCTCATTCAGGCAGCCTATCACTCCATCTGTCTTGGAACTGTGCTGAAGTCAGAATAATTTAATATTTTATATTTACTCTAAGCAACCCCCCCAAATTAAAGTTGGAAGGAAAGAAGGGAGTGAAGGAAGACTTGCTATATAAGAAAATGAAAAGCCAGTTGTGTATGAAATCGGGTTTGAATTTTCAGAATTGAACATAGCGGTGTGGACTGGCCCACTAATGAAAGTCTTGCTCCCCAAACCTGGTGCATGGCACAAAACTTTAATCAAGACGTTGTTTGCATTAAAGGGCTGAGTTTTCCAGTGGGTAATCAGCAGGGAAACCCAGTCAAGGGCGAACAAGGATGACAGCCCTGATTAATTAAACATCTGCACAGGGATAAAAGCAAGACTCGCCCTATTGGTTGTAAAGCTATTGATATTAATGCCACACGTGGAAATGGGCAAGGCTAAAGTCCACATGTTCAGATGGCTTGGCATTCAGGACATACATAGCAAGTTACATCTTTCTGTGCTGTATCTGCTTCCTCCAGTGTTCTTAGATGTCAGAGATTCTAACCACGACAATGAGGCACATAACTTATCTTTTCAAGATGAAGGCAGCCTTCAAGCTAGTCTTGAAGCATAGGGCACATGCAGCAGGTGGCGATGGCCATTGTAAGGAGGGGGCTTGTCTGAAGCCCAGGCTGCGGGGAGTGTTTCTTTGTAGTTTCTTCTCTTGTTTGCTTTTCTTTTTCCCCACTCAATTTTTTTATTAAAATTTTTTTAATTCATTTTACATATCAACCACAAATCCCCCTCTCATCTCTGTTCACACTCCCCTCACTAAGTGGTGGGGATAGAACTAGGGCCTTGGACACTCAGGCCCCTGTTCTGCCACTGAACTCCATACAGCAATGCTCCATACCTCAGATGATAGGTGTGTGCCCCAAAGCCAGGGTGTGAGAGTTAACTTGATGACCATGAGTTTAGATCTGATTGAAGTTGAAGGGTTACAAAGTCAAAACAATGCTGTAAAGATACGATGGAAGCTGGGAAATGTAAGTTCTAGGTGCTGGCAGGTTTAATAGGGTCCGTTCCTCCTGGCAGGTTTAGTGGGGTCCGTTCCTCCTAATGGCACCATCTACATGTCCTCAGCTTATGTCAGGTTAGGCAAGGCAGGTCCCTGGGACTGTTCGGGTCTCATTCACAAGGGTAGAGCCACCTCTGGCCTCATTACACGTGAATGTGGGAGGCGGTCACACACATGCAGACATTGGCAGACTGGTAACTGGCGTTGCTTTTCATAGACCTAGTAGTGGCAGAAGCAGTTATAGTCATGGTTAGTATGGGTTTATGACTATTGTACTTGTATATCTGTTTTTATGCAGATACAAGGGCACAGATTCATATTCAACTATAGATATGCTTGTTTGTTATATGTAAACATGGCTATAGTGGCTTCATCTGTTCCGAAGTGCTTCAAGAATTCTAACATGTTCTCTGCTATAGATGTGAGTTTAGATAAAAATAAATATGAACAGCACAGTATAGTTTGTGTGGCATGTTAAGGAAAAAGGAAGGCCTGTTTCACCCTGCTTTGCACTAGACACTTCATGTTTGGTCAGGGGTGTGCCCACAGACAGGGAAGAGGGTGACAGGCTGTGGGTTTATCACCACAGGATTCAAGAGACTTGACTCACTTCCCCTTCTGAGCTTCAGACTAAAGTTTGTGGTGACGGCTCACCACACTGGTGTGGATCTGTCCTCTGTACACTCTGTGTGATCTCTACCAAGGTGGTTCTTCCTGCTTTTCCATGTAGGGCACAGACAGACTTTTGAAGAGGGTGGAGGGGAAATTGCCATGAAGACTAATGGACTTCAAAACAGGGATGGTATGGAAATATTGGAATTCCATGCCTCAGATTCTGTTTTCTAGTCCTCAATGGTTTAATGCAGAAGAAGAGCCAAGTGCTGCCCTGAGTTTAAGAGTTCAACTCACATTAAACAACCATCAGTAGTTGATTTTGCCTACGGTCTTTTTTTTTTTTTTTTTTCTTGATAGCCGTGATGGGCTTAGTTTCAAAATAAAATTTATGCTGAAGAACATTCATTAAAAAATAGATTCTTTAGCCTGCATTTATAAAAATAACCTCCCAACTGGAACACAAACACATGGTCCACATATGTGGACATCCTTCTGGTCAGAGATTCCTGAATACCACAGAAAGTAAATTATTAACCTAGTTTTAAGTAACATGGGAAATTTCAAATAAATAGTAAATTTAATATTTCACATCATAAAAATATCTTTTAAAACTGTTCGTTGGAACTAACAGAATGTGTTAGGCTGTGCATGTACTGACCAGCAGGCCTAGCTTTCATTGTATATGCTGAAAACATCTCTCCTAGTCACACTTCTAGTGTTTATTACAGAATGCTAAATTACCTGGATCTCACTGCTTTCTCACTCAAACTCCATTTGTCCATTGCTAGAGAGCGGTCCTCTCAACTGGATCTGTGCAGGGCTGTAGGGAAATTGGGTGGCCAATGAAGTTAATCACAGGTGTAAATTCTTCACAGGCCTCCAGAGGACAGCCCAGAGAATGTTTCCCAGCTGCAAGAAATAGCCTGAATTCTAATCTCAACCACTTCCTGAGGACTGAGTGTGACCTCAGGAGGCTTTGATGAGGCTCAGCTAGGAAAACTCTTGATGAGGTGGAATGGACCATACTGACATCCTCACCCTCTACTGAGGGCTCTGGGAGAAGAACACAGTAGTGTGTGATGCTCAGCTATCTAGGCAGTCCAGAGCAGGGCAGACAGACCCCAGTTTGCTATGCTCAACTCCCATTGCTTGCTCTCCAGGACAGGCAGCATAGCCAGTTTTATTCAGTTCACAAAATGGCACCAAATAGGCCCCGAGAGAAACATTTTCAAAAGCCTTCTTGTCTAGGAATTCATCCAAGCAGGCCAGGGGAATGTTATGCATGGCATGCATGCATGGGCTTTCATCCCACCAACAGTCTAAACCTCATTCTCTCTCCAAGAGAAGGTGGCAGGAGAGAAAGCCAAGGGGCAGGATGCTGCCAGAGTTCAAGTGGGAAGGACCTCCCGTGGAATAATCTGTTGGCAGGAAAGGAACCTACGGATGGGTTTCAGGATTGTGGAGACTGGGACATCCATGACTGATTTCAAAATGAAGGGCTTATAAAAATAGGCTGGTACCCCAAGCATAAGAAGAGACTTGAGAGTCGGCTAAAGGATGACTTGGAAATTTAGATGACTGGAACCAAAGAGATCAGTGTGGAGGACCAGCAGTAGGAAGAAGGTTGGTGACTATCTCCAGGGAGAGGAGCCATGGCTTCCACATTACTTCCCAGGCCTGGGACTAATTTCCTCCTCATGTGTGCAGGTGAAGTCCTATTGCAAGGCTGAGAAGTCCTGTTGCCTCCAAGGAGCAAACACAGGTTTCGTTGTCAGAGCATGGAATAGCTCCCAGAACCCAGGAAGAGGCAAGAATTAGGGAAGCTAAAGGAATATGGCACCACAAAGATAATGCCAGGACTTTAGGGTGTAGTTTCCAGGTTTAATCAACTCCAAATGTTTTCTATCATAATTCCACTCTTGCCTAAGACCCACACTCTTTGAAGGGCAATTCCAGCTGGTTTAGCTTGGGTCATGTTCCCAGCTGTTGGCCAGAGGAGGGCACCCAAACCCTAAGCAATGGGAGGAAGGTTCTTCAGAAGAAAACTGAGGTGCTGTTGTCAGAGAAAGTGGGAAGTGAAGCTAGAGAAGCAGGAACAGCACTGTCTACTCTACAAAGTTAGGCCAGAACCTTTGACAGGTGTTATCTCAGGTCCTGGTGAGTTCTGGAAGGAAGAGGTACTGACAAGGGTCTCACTCACTTTTCAGATACCCTGAGAGGAAACTGAGGACAAGGAGAGAGACTCAGGAAATTGTTTGCATTCTTTTAACACCCTGGGACCAAGATCCAATTATGGTGGCCCTCAACAAATGTGCCTCTTGGTTATCTGTGGGGCCCACACAGAGAGCTCAGAAAGGAAGTAGCTGCAGTGGTATTTTCCATGCTGCCCCAGAATTATGCATGTCTGACATAAGCACTGTAGAGGGTTTTTTTTTCCACCTAACTAAGCCTTTTAATATAAATTTGAATTGGCATGCTTATCCCTCTCATATTTCAAATATTTTCAGTAATGCTAGAAGAAGGCAAATGCCACCCACCTAGTGGCATTCCAAGCAAGAATTACCTGGGCACAGGAAGGAACAATATATGGCAATGCGTTATTGGTTCTGCCACCCCATTGGAGCCTTCAGGGTGTCTCTTTTTCAGCAGTGAGGTGGAGGGGGCAGGGTCCCCAGATGTCATGGTTCCAAGTTCCTACTGTCCTTGAGATCCTCTGATGATGAAATGCAGAGATTTAGAGGTTTAAGGAGGGAGGTTATCTGATTTCACGTGCGCGCGCGTGCGCGCGCGCGCACACACACACACACACACACACACACACACACCACATTCCACACATTCCTGTGCTTGACTAATGCCACCTGTAGGCTGACAAGTTTGTGCTGTGCACTGTTGGATAGCTTCCTCTTTTGAAAACCATATTGTAGGAAAGAGAGCTCATCCATTTCTAAATCAAGCCTGCCGGGCTCTACCCTTTGGTTAGCTCACTCCTCCTGAGACCTTTCCTAAAGAAAATTTCAACAATCCTTGAAAAGACTCAACCAGATGAATTATGTATTTACAATAACAGCAACAATAACAACAACAATAAGAAGAAACTAGGAAGCATTTTGTGGGATGAGCTGTTTTCTTGTCTACCGTTCTTAGGCTAATCAAGTAATTCACAATAGCATTTGGAGATACAGCAATTAGCTTGTGTCTTCAGACCAAAATACATGAAAAGCATATTAAAAAGGCATCTATAGGATGATTTGAAGTTCATATATTTTAATACATTATTGAAATAACATCAAAGTTTACAGGTGGCCTCTTACCCTTCCTAGACCACATACATATCTGGGGGTGAGGTACCTGTCCTCTGTGCCCAGACTGTGACTTAGGAACTGAAGATCATTATCTGCTCCGGTCACAGTTCACTCCAGCTTCCGAGCCTTTATGATGATTTTCAAGAGAGGTTGCTTTCCTCCAGCATTTTTTTTTGCTGCTTGCCTGCCTCACATTTCTTATTTCTCTGGGAAAGGTTTCCTTCTTTCGGCGTGGCCTTGCAGCTTTCGGTCTCTGAACACTTTCTGCCCACTGCCTCTGTGTGCTGCTTTTCCCCTACAACAGGCTGGAACAAATGTTTGATATTTCTTCAACCAACATTTATTCAGTATCTACTGTGTCAGTCACTGGGCTTGGAGGTGTGTGGATGAGCAGCCTTCCCATTTGATCACAGTTGAAAATAAATTCTACCCATTCTACAAAATATGCTCATCCTGATTTTTCTTATGTCATTGCCAATGTCCCTGTCTGTTACACAAGGTTATTCTTACCTTCGATAATTTTATGTCCACATTGGGGGGATAGACATTCACTGAAAGCAGAGCTCTGTATGAGAAGAGTGAAAAAGAATAATTAAGGTTGCAGAGATACTGTGTCCTCTAACGATTTCCTCCTTCCTCTAGGCCTCTCGCTATGTTTCTGTGCAGAACAAAGGGAATTTGTAAAGTGCTGAGACTTTGTCTGTAGATGACTGCGTTAGACATGGATTCTTGACCCAAGGTGACCCACTTGGTCTGGGAGTACAGAAACTGTGTGAGTTGTCTAGAGAATTCAATTTGGAAAAGCAAAGGGTTCTGAATAATGAAACCTACATTTTATAGTTTCCACACCAGCCCAAATGCAGGTTAAGAAAGTTATCGGCACAGATACGAACTAACAATAAAACATAAGAAGACAAAACCTACCCCGAAACCAAAATTTATTTTTCTTAATTGACATTTCGAGTTAAAAAATGTCTCTTAACTAAACCAGAGTTCTCTGTCTTACTTGGGCCAGGAGTTTGAATTTAGGCTATGTATATGATCAAGGAACATTCAGGTTAAGGTATTAGCATAAAAAATGTAGTTCTAAGCCAAATGCCTATATAATGTCTAGTTTGTTTGTATGGCTTTTAATATCTTATTCCCTCAATCCAAGTAACACCAGATCTCTTTAGATAAATTCTTCCTGAAGACAGACTCATTTACCAAAATTGCAAAGTGAGCTAGGGACAGGCTTTTGTACGTGTGCATCATCAGGTAGAGGGCCACATCAGGACTAGACCCTCAGTTAATAGATACATTGCAGAAAGATGTTTCCATATGCTTAAATTGTTTACAGACATAACATAAGGGGTCAGAATAACCAAACAAGATGCTGTGGATATCAGTTACTGTTCTGTTGCATTAATAAGTCAACATGGCCATAGTGACATATACAGGAAAGGTTTATCTGGCTGATTGTCCTACAAGAATGGGTCAGTTATGGCTGGGAGGCATGACTCCAAGGGCAGGTAGCTGAATGATTATATCTCAACCAAGAGCACAAGAAAGAAGTGAAGAAAGCAAACTGGGGGTGGCCTGAGGTTTTTAAGTCTTGAGGCCCCAGCTGTTATTTTCTCCAGCAAAGCTGTACCTCATGAACCTCTCTAAACAGTTCCCCCAATGAAGGCCAAGTGTTTAAATACTCTGAGCTTATAGGGGCAGCTTCTTTTGAGACAATAAAAGACCACCTAAAAGGAAAATACAGCTAAGATAAAGAAACAAAACTTCTGAATATGATAACTACAGTAATGGAGTAGATATGGCTAAGGGGGGAGAACAAACCTAGTGAACTGGCAGGTATCTAATTCTAATTCAGATAGCATCACAGAAACAAAAATATAGGAAGGCAAACCAAAAATAGTTCAGAGAATAGAAGGGTTTCAAAAGACAGAAAACAAAGAATAAATATTCAAAGAGAAGGAGTGGTGATTTTATAACTATTAAAAGATAAAAGTATTTAGAAATCACAAGAAGCCATAACCTAAAAAAGTATAAATTCAAATTTTAAAACCATCATAATAAAATTAGAAAACTATGAAACTAAAAACTTCTTTAAACAACCATAGAGAAAATTTCCCCTGTAGGAAATATGATTGAATAAGCAGAACAGTCCTCAGAAGCAGCCACAGAGCCCCAAAGGTAATAAGATG
Source organism: Sigmodon hispidus (assembly GCA_004025045.1). NCBI lineage: Eukaryota > Metazoa > Chordata > Mammalia > Rodentia > Cricetidae > Sigmodon > Sigmodon hispidus. The sequence goes on from PVIH01004274.1 coordinate 16,835, forward strand.
ATATGGCCAAACTGCTACTAAAAAACAAATGTCAAACTTCCAATTCTATATCCAGCTAAAATGCCACTCAGCAGCAACAACAAAAAAAATCAAGTTTTGTTTTCTTAAAGACTCCTAGGAAGAAATTTCAAAAAGTATTTATTTCAAATAGAAAAAGGTTGAACCAAAAAGAAAAGAATGAGATACAAAAAGGAAATTAAATCTAAACAAGCATTGCCTATACAAAGTAATGATAATGCTAAAAATTTTATTTTAAGGATCTATAAAGCAATTGAAGTACTGGGCGCCAAATCTGTGCCAAGAAGTTGGGAAGAGAGAGGCATTCCAAAGGTCTCGAAATGAAGAGAAATAATTGATACTTTCAAAGTCAAGATGTGTGTTAAAAACATAAGGGTAGTGTCTAAAAATGTGATGTGTGTACACAAATATGCAAATGAGGGGTTAATTACAAATTAATAGAATAAGAGAAGATGAAATAAAGAAAGCTTGATTTGTTTTTTAAAAATTTGGAAAAAATAAAGAAAACCCCATATAGTGAGGTAAGCCCAAAATAAGATAGTACAAATAGATCCTAACACATGACATAGGATTAGGTTAACATGAGTAAAAGTTAAAATCTATGTGGCTTATTAGAGATTTGCTCAAAACACAAGAACAGAAAAAAGAAGAAAAGCAGAAGGGTGCAAAAACTCTATCAGTCCAACACCATAAAAAGCTGACTACAGTTAAATTTATGCTAGATATAAGGCCAAATTCATGATTAGGAATAAAAGTTACCTTTCAAGATCTACTATATACCATTATGTTGGTACGAAAGAAATTATGATTTTTGGATCATAATTTTAAGTCATTATAACTAGGCTCAAACATTTTTATTCATCAAAGTAGGAGTGATCACAACCAACACAATCTTTCTCATGGGCTATGAGATGCAGGTTTGTTCATTTCTGTAGCAACAACATCCATGCTTCAGAATTTGATGAAGTCTTGAATGCATTTTCTCCATCACATTGCTTATGGAAGCATTTTTTCCTGGCCAAAAAAAGTTCAGATGTTTGGAGAAGGGTCAGTCTGTCAGCGAGAGGTCAGGTGAGTATGGTGGGTGACACAGAATTTCATAGCACAATCTATTCAACATTTGAAGCTCTGATTGTTGGACACAGCGCTGGGAATTGTCATGGAGAAGAAATGGGCCCTTCTCTGCTGGCCACAGCCAGCTACCTGCAGTGCAGTCTTTGGTGTGTGTGTGGAACATTTTTCTCAAATGTAAAGGTTTTGCAGAAATTCAGCAAGATATAGAGCAGTGTTTCTCAACCTTTCCTAATACTGTGACCCTTTAATATAGTTTTTAATCATAAAATAATTCCATTGCTACATCATCTCTATAGTTTTGCGACTGTTGTGTATTGTAATGTTAATATCTGATATGCAGATGGTCTTAGGCAATCCCTTCAGCCCCCAAAGGGGCAGAGACCTGCAGGTTGAGAGCCAGTGTTGTAAAGGCTCAGACCAACTACAGACCACCAAGCAGTGACTGTGGCCACCCTATTTTGGTGCACATTTGACTTTGGAAAGTGCCTTGTCTTCTCCATCTAACTACAGAGCCAGTTATCACTTATGTCACATTAGTTCAGAAATGTTTCCTAAGGAAGAACGATGAGATGATGAGTTATTTGTTTTATTTTTTTTTTATTTTGGGTCTGTTCATGAGGCACTCACTTAATCAAGCATTTTCATCTTTCCAGTTTATTTCAAATGCTGGATGACCACTGATTGGTCCGTGGTGAGGGTTTTTTTTTTTTTTTTTTTTTTTTTTTTTTTTTTTTTTTTTTTTTTTTTTTTTTTTTTTTTTTTTTTTTTTTTTTGGCAATTTCTCCTATAGTTAGAAGAAGCTCAGTTCTGAGATAGCTCTAAGTTGGGCAGACATTGTCCTTCCTTTCTTCAAGATTCTTGTCCCTGGTCAGAACCTCTTGATCCAGTGCTGACCCCGCCTGTTCCTTAGGAGGTCCTGGGCTGAAGGCATTGTCCATGAGAATTGCCTCTGTGCCTTACAAGCCATTTTTAACTTGGGCAAGAAAATCACTCAAATTTGCTCCTTGTAGAGCATCAGATAAACACAAAATAAATAGCAAAGTAATGAGTCAATTTGGCTAATGCCAAATACACAAAGCAAAAAAAAAAAAGTGCATTAAAATTATACATAACCACACTTACTATAAATCTATTCCAATATCAAATGACAAATTACAACAATGTGGAAACCACACTTACATGTCACAGCACCAAGAAAATGCAAATTCAGGTCTCAGGAGGAAGTGTCAAATTTCAACCACAATATATGCTTTAACATTTCTGTGTCTGTGAGGTAACACGTTTAAAACATTGTTGAGGAAGGTACATCAATTTATGAATGACAATTGCCCATGAAGTGTTTCTGGTTACAGCAGAGGTCTGGAACCCTTGCTCTTGGAATTTATCTGGGAAGGTAGACTTTCCTGAGGACATTCTCCTAAGGAGGAGGAAGTTGGACTCTGACCCTCTCTCTCACCCCTGCAGGGCTCGGGGAGGGGTGAGCTGGGCCTGGGAATACTGCTGACTCTTAGGTAACTCCTCTACGTTTTTTCCCCTTCTGCTTTTTAAATTGATGTGAGCTAGCATGGCCTCAAGATTCCTTGCATAGCTGAGGCAGCAAAAAGTCACAGGCATTCGTTAGGACACAGGTTAAGCCGCTGTCACAAAGGCACTGAGAAATGGCACTGTGTAGATGGAATTGTTTAGGGGAGCAGTGCAGTAGTAGGTAGCATTGTTCCATTAAGCCACCAGCTCCCTTTGATTTTTCTCTATCTGCCCACACTATTGATCTCATCTTATTTTTCATATCTGCATCTAGCCCACTCAAGAGAAGGACAAACACCTTCTTTCTTTTTTAACATCTGACCTAGAATTTGTACACATGACTTTCACTTTTATGCCTCCACTTGGAAATTGGTCACAGGGCCACCCTGAGCAGTATAGGAGTTGGGAAATACTGTTTCCGGTGGCACACCATTGTCTTCCTCTGTGTGCTTGTGTTTGTGAGGGTGTTTGGAAAAGTCTTTCTGCTGTCAGGAAGGTTAGACCACAGAACAGAAGGAAATGAGCAGTATCTGCCATATGTCCCTAGGTTATATGCTACATGTGAGGGGCATCCGTCTCTCAGAACCTCAACATTGCCATCTGGAGGACTGTCTATCAGAGGTATTAGGAGTAGCAGCCTAGATAAAGATATAGGGGCACCTGGTTTCTCTGTCAGCCCTTTGTTCAGCAACCCCTCCTTGGCATAGCCCAGAGGCCCCGAGGGGCACACTAGCACTTGCAAGCCATGGGCAATGAGCCCAGGTGACCAGCAGTTGGCCTGATCCTGCCTCTGGCTGTCTTTCCAGGACTCCCCATTCCTCCTGCTGCACCTTCTTCTCATTCCTGCACCTCCCTTGTGAAGGAACTCTGCAGATTGATGGCCTGTCGCCTAGAAGATGGAGAACAACCCCAAATCCTGTGTTCTTACAGGAGAGGATTAATGAGATCTGGAGTTGTCTGGGTGCCTGCTTTCAGAGTGGCCCATGGCTGAGAGAGACAGGCAGCTGCGGGGCTTTGGTCGGTCACAGTGCCCTGAGTGTGACCTGTCAGGGTTTGTTTGTGATCTTTGTGCCCAGTGATGCAGGTCACAGGCAATGTTCCTCCCAGGAATCTGATTGTTTGCAATTGTGAAGTGCAGGAGCTTGGATCTGTCCGAGCACAGGGTTAAATCATAGAGTGTTTTACAAGAGTGGCTATAGGGAATGCCGTGTTTTCTCCTTATATGGCTATTTTTCTCAGTCCAAAATCCCAGGGTGTATTTTACGTGGTTGAAATACACAAACGGAGTCACAGTCTTAGCCAAACATGCTATGTGGCTTTAAAATTAACAAGCCTCTCTCTACTTCTGTACCCTGAACACACCCGTGTGCAGTTTCTGTTGAGACTGAGGAAAGACTCTTTCTTTTTCAGCGCCAAAAAATATCTGTGAGGGATGCATTTCTCTAATCCCATTGCTTTATGCATGAGAATATTTCTTTTGTGCAAGCGTGTGGGGCAAATCTAAATGTCGAGATTTTAATGAGTAGCTTCTGTGTGTGTAGGTAGGCTTTGGGGCACACAGGTAGAATGGAGGACAAACATTAAAATACAAGGGAGGGGTTTAGTCCTTCCTCAGCTGACCAGGAGTAAGGCCAGGAGGCAGCACAAGGTGAGGGAAACACACTGAGATTGCACAGGTGTGAAGAGGAAGAGCCGTCCATCAGTGCCTGTGGACAGTTTGTGGAATACATGGGGGATTATGCTAGTTGAATTTTGTCAAGTAGGTCAGGGAGCATTCCTGGTGCCAGGGGGAAAAGCCTCAGAAAATGCATAAACCTCACCCTCCATGTCTAGAGAAAAGAAAAAAAAAACATTATATAGTAGACAAGAAATATCAGGCTGAAAGGTTGGGTGACTTCAGTGCATATGACTCAGTCCTAGAAAGCTGGGCTTGAGCTAGTGATCCATGATGATATTCGTATTTTAAAAATCAAATAACTATTTCTTCTTCCTGCTTTTTTTCTGTTGCTTCATCAGACAGAGTCTTACATAGTCCATCTGGATTAGAACTTTCTATGTAGTTGAGACTGACTGACAATGAACTGATTCTTCCACTTTTGCCTGTCAAATGCTAAGACTACAGGCTTGGGCCACCATGCCCAGCCTCAAGGAAGATTTCATAGTTGAGTTCCAAGCCTGTCAGATAGCAAGACTTGTCTTACAAAACAAAACAAACAAAACCAAACCATCAAAATCCAAACTCCTTATTGAGTTTCCCTGTTGGTGGTTTTATGAGTGAGAAATGCAGTTTATTGTCATATATTCTAGAACTCATGCTGCAAACCCAGGGTTCTCCAGGAAAGGTGACAAACTTTCAGTTTCTGTGGAAAGAGTAAAAAATGCAAGGGGACAACTTGGCCTTGAATGGAGATCATTTTGAATAATCTTGAATAAACAAAATGCACATTACAAGCCATTTTGTAAATTCCTGTCTCCAAAAACCTACTCTCTGGGTCAATTAGAGCTGAGATGATTGCATCTACTTGGTGAAGAAACAGCTGAGGTGTTGATGATTGTCTCAGACTCAGTCAGGTAGTTTGGGGAGAAGCGAGACTTTCTGGAAGCTGGAAGTATCCATCTAGTATCTTTGGGATAGTGAGCTAGCAGTAGGCAGACTCCAATGAGCCAGAGAAACAACCTAGGCCAAGCCCATCACAGCCTGGAAAACATGGAAAGAGAGCAAGACCGGAAAAGAGGCAAGAAATAACGGCCTGTGCAGCCTGGGGACAAGGTGCTACCAAACTGAGTGGCAGCTCCATAGGCCACCTAACAAGGCCAGCTGCTAGGCAGGCCTTTCTGAGAGGTGGTACTGGAGGGTGCAGGCTCTTGGCCTCCCAGGTCCCCTGAGCAAGTCAATTCATCTATCAGAGCTGTGATTGCTTCCAGGGAAAACATAAGTAGACTTGGGCTCCAGCAGGCAAGGTGTAGGTAATCTGGAGAGCATGGAGCTCAAGCCCCATTCAAATTCAGTATGGATCATTGTACAGCTGCCACCAAGATCTGTCACCCTGGGTGAGCAATGGAGACCTGCTCTGCAGCTTTTCTAAATGAGGCTGCTGGGGAGGTGATGAGGAGTAATGGCTCCCAGGAAGGCTCCATGGATAGAGTCCCTCTATCATCATCGTTGGGAGCACACATTTGCTCCACACACCAGGTAAAAGGGAGAGGCTTCTTCCTGCTCCAGATGCACTATAGATGAGTGAAGGATGTCAGAGAAAGTGTCTATGGGCAGGTGTCCATGTGTGAGCCCGACAAGGACCACCTGATGCTGTTGTTGTGGCCTCCTTCTCCAGCAGGAAGCTCCCACACTCTCAGGTTGCTTGCACAGGTGTTGGCCAAGTATTATCCTTGGGAAAGGAAAAGTGTGATCGTCCAGTTCATCTTTAATGCAAGATCAGATTGGAGCATTCTGAGGCCACAAAATGATGAAACTAGGGGGAAATTGAAAAGAAAAATTGATATGCACATGAGACTTTAATTTTTTTTCATTATCAAAATAGCTAATATATGCAAATGTGAAAGATAATTCATTCTTGCCTCTGGAGAACAAGACCATTATCCTATATTTCCACATTATTTTAAAAGTCATCAATGCATCCTTTAGTTTTTATACCTTGCATTACTCTATAGTTTATTTATGATAACTGTCATTGGTACTGAATTACCAATGTTTGTTTAGGGTGTCAAAAAAAGCATCAATAAAGTATTTTAGCAAAACCAATCACAGACATGAGTTAGCACTGATAGTTAGGACAGCCTCTCCCTACCGGATTTGCCATCACTCTCCTTCCAGAGTGGCATTGTGCTGATTTTTTTTTTAAAGTCCATACTTTTTGAGTCATGCTTCTAATAAGTGGGGCATGGGGTTATAAAGTCCCATTCCTGTTTTTGTTGCATTGTTTTTAAACACATAAGAATTGCGCTCAGCATCATAAACACTATAAGTGTCACATGAACCTGTTCCTCAAAGACCAAAACTGCCAGACATTGAGGGGGCAGTGCTGGAGATGTCCAGCTATTGGGGGCAGCTCTGTTTCTGGCTTCTCCTTTCTTGGATGCTTTCTCTAATTTTACTCCCAGAACCTCAGCTATCTACATATCTCTCTCATTTTTATTTAAAAGTTTTTTTTTTAGATACTCACCACTGTTTCCCCTCCTTCCCTTCTTCCCAGTCACTTCCCAGCTTCCCCTCACCCCGTCCATTCCTCAGAGAGGGTAAGGACACCCAGAGTGAGTCAGTGCAGTCTGGCATATCCAGTTGAGGTAGGTCCAAGCCCCTCCGTCCAGTATCAAGGCTGAGCAAGGTGTTCCTCTGTAGGGAATCGGTTCAAAGAAGCTAGTGCTGCTCTAGGGATAAATTCTGGTCACACATCTCTTATGTAAATTTGAGGGTGATTTAAAAAAAAAAAAAAAAACAAGATACTGACTCTTCTAATGAAGCCCTTAGGAAGATCCAAGATCTTGCTTGAGGTTTGGAGACCACTGTATTGCCCTGTCATGTAGATCTGTCCATACTACCCATGCTAACCCATGTTCAGGGTCTAGGAAGCTTGGTTAATATGGGTACACTGAGAGAAAAAGAGAGAGATGAGGGGGGAGGGAGAGAGAGAGAGAGAGAGAGAGAGAGAGAGAGAGAGAGAGAGAGAGAGAGAAGAAAGAGAAAGAGCTTGCTTCTTCCCAGGGAAATGGTGCCATTTATTCTGAGAATGTACAGAGACAGCATTTGATTGGGAGGAGACCTTAGGTCATTTATCTCTCACTTTGAAAATGAGGAGATGGGTGTGCTCCCCAGTGGGCTGTCTCTCTTCTATTCTACAACAATACACCACTTCTTTTCACAGAGAAATATGCTTCCAACAGGGGTAAGAAAGGCAGGCCTGGGAAGGAAGGGGATCAAGCGACTTTCATTGAAAGATTCATTTTTGATTTAAATATTTTGTTCTAATCTCCAACTTCCTTTTTAACTTGGCAGAATGACCAAAAGAAAAACAACGTTCCTCCCTAGTCCAGTTTACAGTCCGCCAGAGCCGAGGATCTGGTTACTGCTTTCAAATTGTATATGTTGGGTCGTTCGATATATTAGGTTCTTTTTTTTTTCCTTTTTTAAATCTATTGCTTATATAGATAGAGTTTTTATTTTAATGACATGTCAGAGTGGATATGATGAAAAAACTCAAGAGAAAAAATATAGATCAAGTATAGCTAGCAATTTAATACCTTTTCTTTCTTTCCTTTCTTTTCCTTTGTGGTTTTCTGAGCCCATCGTGGAAGTTCTCAGGAGTGATAGATACATCCTGTAACTGTAAACAGATGGAATCCCCTGGCTGTGACACCAGCAAAAGCATCCCTTGACACTGGACCTATGTGCAGTCATTCTGTTCCGTGGCACCAAGGTGAAGTGACAGGGAGGAACAGTGAGACTTAGGCAGTCCTTCAATGCTTCTTCCTTCCTTCCTTCCTTCCTTCCTTCCTTCCTTCCTTCCTTCCTTTCTTTCTTTCTTTCTTTTTGCAACTCCCATGCTTTCGTGTTCTCCTTCAGAGAGAAGGAAAGCAGGGTGATGTGGCTGGAGGTTTGCATCTGGGTGGGGTCTTTTCTAAGAGGCCCTAACTTACGGTTTCCAGTCTGGAGCTTCACTTCAGGACTGAGGATGAGGATGATTGTGATCATCTCAGCCACTAGAGAAGCTGAAGCAGGGGGGACTAGAAGTTCAAGGTCAACTTTGGCAGTTCATAACAAAAAGTGAAAAGAGGATGGGGCAGACAGCTGGCGCGGGGTGGGGTATCCTGTGAGATCTCTGTTTGATTCATATGCATCTGGACTTTCACAGTTTGTAACAATGTAAAAAGTGCATTCAACTTCACAGTGTGGTTTTCCAGTGTCAATAGAAGATCCCCAGACAGATAAAGTCTTGTCTTCTGAGAAGCGCAGACAGAGATAATTTTTGAGTGCAAGTGGCTCATTTAGGAACAATCCCAGGAGAGCACAGTAGAAGCCTGTGAATAAGACCAGGAAAAGAGGCCATTGTGGGCAATTGTATCTCCAACATTACCAGAATAATGTCTTGGCCTCAGCACCACTGATGTTTAGACAGAGATAATTCCTTGTTGAGAGGCTGTCAGGTAAACTGTAGAAGGGTTAGCCAGCTGTTAGTCCTTAAATGTAGGTACTATCCTCTTTCCTATGCTGTGACAATCAAAAGTTTCTCCAGACATTTCTAGGGATGGCCATCATCCCTGGTCCAGAACTACAGGATCCAGGGAGACTCTGGCCTGGGCTGTCTGGTGGCAAGAGCCATCAGTGAACCCTGGGTGTGTCTATTGCATTCTTCTCTTCTGGAGTTTGGAGAGGCTACACAAAGTGTTAGCTGTAGAGCTGTGGGAATGTGGCAGCCTCAGTTCAAACCATGGAAACCCTTCTTCTCCACCCCTGAAAACGCCAGTCTCTTTACTTTGCACCCCGAAAGTCCATTCCAAGCAAAGTTTAGGTAAGTGCCAGTCTCTCTCCTTATACTATTTGAAGGTCCGAGAGAACTCAGCTGAGAGAAAGACAGTCTTCTCTCTGACAGCAGTGAGGCTCTTAGGAACCTATTTTGCATGCAGTCTTGGTCATCGTCTATAGAGCTCAGGGAAGCCTAGAACAGATTTCAACACCACTCTCCCTGTACCTAGTAAGAAGAGTGGATTTTTGTCATATGGGTTTACTCACAAATTAGGGCAGAAACATCTTTTGGGAAAAATACTCCTAACAGATAAATGATGAAAAAAAGCTACTGAGAATAAGATGGGGTTCTGGGTCTGGAGGATGGAGATTTCATGGGAACCTCCAAGCCCCAGACTGTTGTATGAAGTTTCTGGTCCAGCATTTTTAGTCTAGGGCTGAGGTTCTGGCCTGCAGACCTGCAGACCCACAGACCTGAAGTCCTGAAGTCCCACAGAGACACACAGACCTTTACATTATTTTTATGCTGATCAGCCTACGGCCCAGGCATATAACTTGCTAACTTTGAGTCATTCGGTTACAATCTTTCTGCCTCATCTTCCACAGAGCCCTGAGCCTTGAGAGGTGAGGTTTCATAAAAAGACCCCATCTAAGCTCAAGTGCATCTCCCACTCTCTACACATTGATCATTTGTCTTTCTTAATTTCTATCTACTAGAAGAAGTAGCTTTTCTGATGAGGTCTGAGCAGTGTTCTACTCTATGGGTATAGCAATATGTCATTAGGAATCATTTTATTGCTATTTTTTTTGGCATAATATTAGTGTTAGGTTTCCCCTAGGTCCATGACCTATCTAGTCTCAGGTTCTTGTCCACTGGTGTCATGGATAAATCCATCTCATGAAATACACCTTAAATTCACCCCAAATATGGTGATGCTCCCATGTTTGTGCCTTAGCCTTTCTTCCAGCTATTCTTTACCCTATCCCTTCCTGTACTCACCTCCTTTTAATCTGTACATTTACTGAAGAAATCTGAGATGTTCCCAAACCTACTCCACTCACCTGACTTCCACCCCTCAATGAGGAACCACCTCCTGCCAGGTCCCACACAGCCATTCTTGTACAATCTCATTAATACCATAGCCTCAGAACTGGCCTCCGTCTCTCAGCTTCTAATTTTTTACTTCCTACCCATGGCCATGTGGCCATTCTTTTAAAAAGAACTGTCACCATACTCTATTTGCAATTCCAAAGAAGTGCCATCAATTTTATAGTTCAGCTAAAGATGCCAAGTCTGTTGTTGCTTGAGGAGTTAGAATATCAGCATGGTTACAAAATAATCCTACTTGGATGGAGATTCTGGCCCTTCAGATAAATTATTTATCCCTGTTCAACTCAAGTGTTCTCAAGTGTGGATAAAGATCACAGTACCTATGCTCAGCAGTCTCCCCTCCCCTACACCTTCCACTTTCTGCAGTTTCTGTTTCTCACAGTCAATCATGGTTGCCAAATATACCTATAGAAGCCCAGAGAGTTTAGAGGGCATGATTCCACGCAGGAGACTCTACTATAGTTTTTGCAATAATTTCTCTGCCATTCTTATTTATTTTGTTAGGTTCACAGTTTGTTCTGCCTAGTTTATAAATTAAACTTTACCATGGGTTTGAATGTGTAAGAATACACAATATACAAATCACATGAAATCACCTGTGATTTTAGGCGTTTGCTAGTCTTTCCATATATAGATACAGTAGAGAGTGCTGTAGCTCTATCAACAGAGACAGGGCTTGATGCACATAAGTGTGTTCGGCCATTATTAGAGACTGACTTCCAGGGCTGTCCCAGGTATGTTGTGAGCTGGCATTTGTGGAAGGGCCACCATTATTTGTTTATTATCTGTTCTGGCCTGTGTAGCAGTTTGGGACCCAGTAAGGGCAAACACATTGTCAGCATCAGCAGGTGGCTTAGGGAACAGGACCCCAGTAGACAGGACAGATGAGAGATGCCCAGGAGGAGCAGGGGTGTAAGGCTGTGCTGTGCCTGGTGATAGTCTCACAAGGGAATCCCCCAAAGTACCAGTTGCTCTGTCAAGATTTAACATTGGCTGCTGACCTCAGATTGTCTCCTGTTCAAAAGCCCCTCCCTGTGTCCTGCAGGCCTCATCGGAGGCATGGTTAAAAGGCACAGGATGAGGCTTCTTGAACTCATTCCACTCAGCCTTTTTGAAAATCTGATAAAGTGTGTGTGTGTGTGTGTGTGTGTGTGTGTGTGTGTGTGTGTGTGAGAGAGAGAGAGAGAGAGAGAGAGAGAGAGTGCATGTAGAGGCCAGTAGTTGAAGCTGGATTTTTTCCCCCACAATTATACTACATATTTTCTGAGACAGCATCTCTGAGACAGCATTTCTCACGGAACTTGGAGCTTGTTGACCCAGCTAGACTGGGTGGCCAGAAATGCGCAAGGATCCTCTTGTCTCTTCCTTCCTGGTTCTGGGATTACAGTCTCTGCTATTTATACAAGAGAACAGAGGATCAGAATCAAGTCCTGAGGATTATAGGGCAAGCACTTTACCAACTGAGTAAAATGGATGGTTGTGTGTCTCTGTGCCTCAGTTTCCTAATTTGTGTGATGGAAGGATTCTAGTGCCATCTTCTTTATAGGCTGCTCATCAGGGCTGGCAGCAGAGGTGTGATAGTGCATTCAGGCCAAAGTCATCTATGGGTTGCACATATACAATACCATATCACAGAACTCTCGTGGGATTTTTTTTTTGTCTCTGTCAGAGATAAGACCTATTGGGCTCACCAACTGATGTGTGCTATATACAGTGGGGGCTTTTTAGATTTTAAAATGAAATTCGCCTCTCAACTCCACTCTCTGGTTCACAGTATTCTTTTTGTTTGTTTGTTTATTTTTATTTATTTTTTTCTTTTTAAGACAGGATCTCTCTGTGTAGCTTTGACTAACGTAGAACTCACTATGTAGACCAGGCTGGCCTAGAACTCACTATGTAGACCAGGCTGGCCTAGAACTCATAGAGATCCATTTGCCTTTGCTCCTGAGTCCTGGGATTAAAGGTGTCCCCACTATATCTGGCCATAGTATTCTTACGAGTAAGCTCCAGATCCTCCACCTGCCAGGACCAGGTTGTTGTATAGGCTGCTCCCCATGGACAGTGAACGGTGCCAGTGCTGAATTTGTCCCATTTTTTTTTTCTTGTCACTTTCTTTTTTTTCCCCTCTCTCTGTTCATGCTACAAATCTTCTGTCTTGATCTGTCCCACCCATATTGCCCCAGTTACATTTTGAAAAGTCATTAAAATCCAGAGTGAACTAGCACATCCCATTAAAGCCTTCCTTTCAAACAGAGCATGAGCCTTTCCAGACCCACTTCTCTATTTGCTGGTCGCTCAGCCACGTCAAAGTCTGCTGTGGACAGACAGGCTTCTGCTCTTCCCTGATACCACTGTCCTGGCCAGGAATATCCTGTGCACAAGCTCTTTCTGGAACAGCAACGTTTGCAAAGTCCTAACATTCCTCATCTTGTGTCTGTGAGAATACTTTTTTATAGAGTTGTAACTAGACAAACCCTACTCAGTGAGTGCAAGTTCCTGAGATTATGGAATTCAGGCTTGGAGGTCTCTGAGAGGTCTGGGGGCAGCTCTGTTCTAGACACATGAGGAACTGGAAACCAGAGAGTCCGAGGGAAATGGTCCAGAGTCCCTGCCATAAGCTTGAGCCTGGACTTGTGTCCAGACCCGCAGAACTGGCACCTGCTGCATCTCCTTCTTCTCATCCCCAGACGGCACAGCCTGAGAGCTTGCATGGCGGTGGAGATTTCAGTAACCCAGAAGTGGGTAGGGTGAGAAGAGTGGAAACGGAGGCCACTGTGGCAGTCTAGGCGAGAGAGGATAGTGGCTTTGCCGAGGCCGTGGAATTGAGAAAGGTAGCATCTATGGGATTTAACACTCCTGGGCTTCAGAAAAAGAGAAGATGAGGAGGACCTCAGATCTGCACCTGAGTAAGGTCATTCACACTCAGTATGCAAAGAGTGGAGATTTTGGTTACTGTGCTTGTGGGATGGGAAGAATGGGATAAAACTGTTTTAACTTTGAAATACCTGGAGAAAATGCTCAGGCAAATATATGCATCTGAAGTTCAGAGAGGTTCCTAGGAGCACAGAGAATCTACAAGCTTGGTTGGACAGGCCAGTTGACAGGGGAGTGAGTAGGGTAGGGTGAAGGCGGGGCCCTAGTTGTCACAAGGGAGGAAGGGAATTGGAAGAGCCCGAGCAAAAGGAGACAGTGAGCAGTCAGTTCTGCAGAAGAGCAACCAGCAGGCAGCCAGAGGCTTCTGGAAACTTTCTGGAGGAGGGTGCCAGGCTCTGTGTGGGCTCCGTGCTGTGAATTCTCCCATAAGCTACTCAAGGCAGCCTTGCCAGGCTCCGGGAATGTGGTGGAATGAACGCTGTGTGAGAGATAATCCTCCAACTTTAGCTTTTGGCAAATGAACCCTGTAATTTCATGATGATTATCCTCATTTTGCAGCATGTTGCTTTTCCTTCCCATCTGCTACACACATCCTAAAGTGTCAGGAGAAGGGTGTTATGGTGTGTGATGACACACATGTGGCTTCTTCCAAGTTCAAGAGCTGAGAAAGGAGAGAGCCACCAGGAGGTCAGGCGGGTCTTTCCAGAGCCTGACACTCCTAGGATGTTTCTGGTAAAGAAGTATATGTGGACTTTTGTGGGATGTAGCCATTTTGCTGACTCCTCTTTTAAGCTGGCAAATGCAATCAAATTCAAAATTTTACTTTTAGTTTATTGTTTTAAAATTCACCTACTCTGTGACTAATAATAAGATAATGAAATATGCCACATCTCAAAAATGAGGCTTCTAAAATGTATTGCTTGATAGTGTTATTTGCTCCCTGTGAGTCATAACTATAGGGTAAGACTCGCTTTAAAGGTATAAAGGCAGACCATGTAACACTGAATGTTCAATAGATCATGGCTATGTTACCCAAACAAAACAAGATGTATTCAGAAGGGTGACAATCACCGTGAGCAAGATGACAAAATGCTAATATGGTTTCCACAGGTACTGGGTAACTAAAACTTTTATTTCTTTTTTCCAAATAAATATATTTTTTAAGTATTTGTAATGGGGGGCATATTATATTTTAGAGTACTGTTGCCTAATGGAACTCTCTACAATGATATTAATAATTCTGCCTAGTCTACTTCTAGGTGCCACACATAATTTGTGACAAAACTACCTGATTTGATAAGGTAGTTTTAAAGTGACCATAAATGACAACAATGGTTATATGTTAATAAAGCTGTTAAAATAATATAAGCATTTAAAATCTAGTAATGAGGACAAAAGAGATGGCTCAGAGGTTAAGAACTGTTAAGAGTTCCTGAGGACCCACTTTCAAGTCCTACCTCCCACATTGTGGCTCACAACCTCAGTCCTAGGGGATCTGATGCCCTCTTCTGGCCTTTTTGGGCATTATACGTATCTTGTGAACAAACAAAAAGCAGGTTAAAAAAATACACACACATAAAATAAAGTAAAAATAAAAGTTTTTTGAAAAGTACTAATTATTTCAAACTTTGAAATTTTATTGTAATGTGGTAGTGACTTTGGACTTTATAATACAGAATATCGACATAGCCTAAGAAATCACTGTAGTTGATTTTTCTTACATGATATAAAGTGGTCCAGCATTAAGCTTGTTCATACCTGAGTTCAGTTGTATACTATAAAGAAACAACCTGAATGTTATCACCCTAAGACAACTGTCATTGTTACACATGACAGCATTTTACACATACAAGTCTACAAAGAAGTTTAAAATATGTAGTATCTTTTGAGGTGGGAACAAAAGCATATTGTGGCCATTTTATAGTTGAGAAAAATGAGATCCATGAAAGTTCACACAACTATAAGACAAGAAGCAGAAAATGAAAATGAAAACCCTCCTAGTTTTGAAGCCCTGGGGATATTGTTGACCTTGGTGACAGGGGAGAATAATTTTCAAGAGGGTTGTATGAAGGGGATTTTCTGAAGGAGCTAGAGAGACAGCAGAGTTGTTGATTTTGGTTAAGTCCTTTAAACAGCTCATTTTTGTGAGATTTGTTTGCTCATTTGTTTTTGTCTTCTAGAACCATCTCAAGATTTTTCCTCAGAAGGCACAATGGGGTCTGCTCTGGGCCTAGTTATTTAGCATCTCTATGATTCCCATGAGAATGCCAGCCAAATCTTCCTCCATCTTTTTATAAAGGTGGTTTCTCTAGGCTCCCAGCCCCTTTCATGCATGGGGCCCCTGGCAAGGCAGAGAGTTAGCTGATGTAATTCAACTGAAAATCATCAGGCTGGACCTCATGCAGGCCATCAGTGGTCTATCTGGCTTGGGGGTTTGGCATCCTCATACCAGAAGACTCTGTGATTTTATAGTTGGTACCTCAGTTTCCTCCTGGTCGGCAGTTTGTTGTTGAGCTGATTGCATGGGTTAAATCCCACAAGCCTTAGTGTGCTGAGTATTACTGCTGCAGGAGCTGAAGTGGGAGGCCAGGCATGCAAAATACAAACATTTTAAAAACTTAAAAAAAAAAATCCGTCAGCCTCTCCCTGGGTCGTGTTCCCTGATCTACTGGGATGCGCTGGACATGGCATTAGGGAGATGGCTGTGGAAACTATCTTAGTGTTTAGCAGAGTTGTGTGCTCTTCACCTAGGTGGCCCCGTTGGTGCACTTGGAACAGTGGCGACAGCTGCCTTTCACACCAGTGAGCCTCTGAATGTTTTCAACTCTGAATTCTCAATACTTTCTGATTCAAGTTCTAGAAAAAGAAAATAAAAATAAAAATTTGGTTCATCTGTCTGTCAGTACCGCCAAGAAATATTCCCACAAGTCAGGCCTCCTAAAGAGGAGAGTGGCTGCCTTCTGAGGCCGATCTCTGGATGGCTCCGTCCCTTCTCAGAACCCACTTCCTTTCCTCAAATCTCACTTTAAACCCTTCCTGTTTGCTTTAGCCTATGGCTGACTCGGGCCCCATTCATCTTTCTTTCCACTCTCTCCATGACCACATCCTCCACCCTCCCTCACTGTCCACAGGAGAGCACTCGCCAGCCTCCTGTAGCCCTCCATTTATCAGTTCCCTCCCTGTCACCCTGCAGTGACAGCCTGGCACATCCTGGTCACTCACTGCTCTGCCCTTTTCTTGTCCAGATGTATCTGAAAGTGCTTTGTCCACATCCCACTCCTTCCCTTAGTTTGTAGAGGAGGGGTAAGATTCTAGTGGTATTTTTTTCTAAAGAGGCGCTTTGCAAGTTGTATTTCACAAGTTTCAGATTCAGAAACTTGAGACATAGAACACAAAAAGACCTTGTAATAGATCTGCAAAGATTCCAATTCCCAGTTGGTCTTCCCTTGGGGATACTGAAGAGAAAGCCCGGAGGAGAGGTAGGAATAAAACCCAGGTCAAGCCAGAGCTGTTGTTCACCTCCAGAATAGAGTTATAATTGTCTCAACTGAGCTTTTTATTTCCCTGAAGTAATGAGCAAAGTAAACTCCTCAACCAAGTTCTAAGGCTGGATTGACCCTGGGAAAACAATCCCAGCGCAAGCCCAAGTGTTTGAATTCTTTGTGTTCAGGGTGTACAGTCAGTACTTACTCTCTGAAACTGTGCTTTCAACTCTGTTCTCTGGACAGCGGACAAGCTGTGGGTTTCCCCACCATGTAGCACTGTGTGCCTCATCCCGAGATGGAACTTTCTCTCACAGATGTGCAGGCAGGCAGGTCGGTTTGTTTCTGTTTTCTGTCTCCGTGATATTTCACTATAAGCTGGGAAAAAAAAAAAAAACAATAGATTTTTATCTCATGAAATGCACACTTGCCTCATTAAAATACAACCTTTTTACATTTATTTGTGAGTGCATGCATGTGTGTACTTCTTGTGGAGATAAGAACAACTGTGGGGAGTTTTTTTCTCTCCTTCCACCAAAAATCTGGACTGCTCCATGATTTCGAAAGTCATCCTTATGCAGGGCCATGGGGATCTTAGTACCATTCCGATTTTAGTCTGTAAGCTCTGAAACTGGTAAAATCCCAACGACAGTGATACTGGACCGTTGCTGTGCCACATCAATATGTAATATTCATATTGGTGAGGCAATTATTACTATAATATTCTCATTTATACACAAAGGATGAAAGTCAAAGCAACTTCCCTCAAGTCATAGAAGTTATGAACTGGGGTGTCTATGAGTCTTCTCTGGGAACCACAGCCAGCTACAGAATCTGCAGATGAGCAGCAAACAGGACTTCAGAGGGTGGGTGGAGTAAATGTTACCTAGTCTTGCTTTCTAATTGGATTGTGGCTTTCTTGTTTGACTGTTAGTAGCCAGTTCTATTTGTTTGTTTGCTTTATCACATCCGACTCACTGACAAAGTATAAGCAAGGACTGGGGAAATGGCTCAGTGAATAACATCTGCTGCGTGGAACAGATGAGTTAGGAGACCAGGAACCCATGTGAAAGCTGGATGTGATGGTGTCTGGGAGCTAATCCGAGCACTCCCGTAGCAAGATCTGAGTAGAGACAGGGGAATCCCCTAGAAGCCTGTGTGCCTCGAGCTGGAGTTCACAGTATAGCCGCAAACAATAAGAGAGGTGCAGGTTTGAAGGTCATGCACAGACAGACACGTGCGCCCACCCCATGCATATATAAAAATGAAACTGAGAGCCCACGTTTCCTATGCTCACCCAAACAGGTGGCAGAGTGTCAGTGCTCAGAAACACGTTTACGAGAAAGTAAACTGAGCTTAACTGAGGTGAAATTCTGCTATGTGTAAAACAAATAAGAGAAATGTACTTTTAAAAATTGATAGATTTCCCCTTTCCAGAGCCTTTGTTAGTGTTCCTCTGGAGATTAGTGGCCCCTCCTGTCCTTGTGTGTCAATGCAGGTCCAGCCAGTGAGATGTTGGACAGTTGACTTGGTGTGTGTGTGGGGGGAGTGTTGGGGGCAGAGTTATTAACACTCTGTCCAGGAACTGCCAGAGCCATTTCCGAGTGAAGATAAGAAAAGGGTTTCTATGAGGCACCTCTGTGCCACACTTGGGGACAGTGACTTTGGAACTGGCTCAGTGTGTCTATTTGGAGTGAGGATGGCTACATCTTGGAGGGCAATAACACGATCCCTATAAAGTAGAGGCCCCCATGCTGGGCCCCTCCTGCTTGCTGCCTGATCAATGAAACATTGCTGTCAACTGGAAGGTAAATGGATTCGTTCGCCTTCTAGATTGCAGCCTCGTCCTCACCCTTCTGTGGGCCCATCGATCGCTTTTTTACACCTTTTTGCTTTGGCTGCTTCTCTCCAAGGAAGAGGAAGGAAAACTGGCTTTGATTTCTGTGTCCACCCATTAACCACCCCGACAGAGAGTTTCATGAAGAGGGAAGTTGGGGCTATAGGCAGAAGTTTGGGAGAAAGTTTCTACATTATAGGAGCAGTTGAAAAAAGACCCAGACTTCAGAGTGGCCCACAAAGAATATGAATTAATAATCACAGTTCTCTTTTCAAAAGCTAATACAAAATGAGGACATGGCTTTTTTTTCTTTCCCCGGAGCAGCTGCTCTTGCCACTGGGCTTATGCTTGTCATTCTTTCATGTGTCACAGTCAGATCCAGGAAATTCCCTGGGAAGTCCCCTCTATCTCAATGCCAACATTTTTTTTTCTCGTCTTCTTCTTCCCATTTGAGTGTGATTCTGTTCAATCTTGAAAGATTTTTTGATCTTTTTTGTTATCACAAAATGGATCTTCCCGGAGCGAGGAGACAGCAGGGTGCCCCCACAGAGGAGCAGAGTGGATCTGAAGATGGGTCCTAATTTCAGTTCTATTATCAGCAGCCAGGTGGCTCCAGGCATGTCGGGTCCCTTGGCTTCAGTGGCTCTCCCTGTAAAGTGGAATGCCCGTCCAGTGCTGACCCTGACAGCAATGCTGTGTGCTTGTCAGTTTTCATACAGATGCTCCACGCCTGCAGCCTCGCTTCACCCTGTGGCCTGAGACACTGTGCTAGATAGAACATCCTGAGTAGCAGTGATTGTGTTGGCCTCAACAGAAATGGATAACTAGTACCTATGAAACTCTTGGTCTGTTGGTCGCCATCAAATCAGATAGCATTGTAATCTGGAGTTTTTCATTTATGTTTCCATTTTTATTGATTTATTTCTTTGTTTTTCCTTGTCATAAATTCTTTGGAAAACAAGAAAAGTGTAGGGAGATAAAAGAATGTGTTGGTTGAAATGCAAAAAATGACACCACATCTAATAGAAAGAATAACTAGTTTTGTTAAGCAGTTTATGTAAAGAACTGTGCCAAGTACTTTACAAATGTTAACTCCCCCCACCATAGTAACCTTGTAAAGCCAAACTCACCACCTTTATCATTTAAATAAATAATGAAGCCGAATTTTGAGATATCTAGTAACATGCCCAAGGCCACACGACTCACCAACTCACCCTTGCTGGGGCTGAACTACATTATGCTAATTTGTAACACTAATTTCTATGGTGAAAATATCCTCCCTATGACTCATTCCAACTAAAAAGCCATTTTAAAACAGCTTGGAAGAAAATTCTGAATATGTAACAATCTGCTCCTGCATAGCCAAGAGGAGGAAAGCTAACAGGTCCCAGAGCGATATTATGTCGCTTGCCACTAGGCTGTACTACCTCTGTGAGTTCTGTGGATCAAAGGCTAGGTGAGGGTTAGTAGAAAAGAAATAAGAAAGGAGAGATATATAATCATGGACAGAGAAGTCAGAATCTCCAGTCATTTTATTTATTTATTTATTTATTTATTTATTTATTTATTTATTTATGCATTTGTGGCATGTATTCATCCCACATAGGCTTGTAGATCCCTGCTGCTTAGCAAGACTGAGATATGTGCTTAGGACACAGACCTGAATAGGAGGGGCAGCACTCAAGTTAAAGACCCTGAAGTGTGTTGGGGTCAGAGAGGCCCATAGACAAGCCCTTCAGTGCCTGGCATACTAGTGCCTATGGGAAACAGTGAGCACAGAATTAAGTCTGTGGAGCAGACTGCTTTGAAGGAGGTAGTCCTTGCTAGAGGTCATGTAATCAACTTAGCTGTCTGCATTTCTTAGACCAAAAAGAGCTAAGCAGAGAAATCAAAGACAGGGACATGACTTAGATGGTGATGTGGCTAGTAGGGTCTTTGCATTAAGCAATTTAGTCTCCTGTGTCCTCTTCATACCTATTCGGTGCTAGGCACATGGTCAGTACTGGCCAGCACTGACCAGTAAACAGTGTTGATTGGAAGAATCATTCCTAAATAAAAATTTGTGAACAATAGATAAGTTTGTTTGAAATAAGAGGACCAGTGAGGGTAGATAATAAACGGTGTAAGTGATACATAAGGGATGATGGTGAGTAACGTGGGGAGTAGAAGACAGAACCCAAAATGACGTCACCTGCTGGGGAGGTAGGTAAGATACAACTTTGCCTTGAGAGTCTGGGGATGTGAAAGATCTTTGGCTCTGAGAAATGAGAAGCTGCACTTTTCTTACACCTCCAGGTGTGTTGGATGACTTGGTTGTTTTCTTTTAATGTTCTATGCATAAGAAGCTAAAAAGTAACTGATAACAATGAATCTGGAGGCTACATGGGTTCTGTTTGCATTTGTTCTCATCTTGTTCTTTAGGTGGTCTGAGGGAAGGGTAAAATTATGGAAAATCTTGGGTAGTTAAAAAATTCTTCCTTGGGACTAAGGACCCACTGTTCCTGTGGGAAGGGAATCTGCAGGTACATTTTTAATATAACTGTCTCCATAGTGATACCTTATAGCTGTGGATGCTTCCTGCTTCTCAAAGACTTTGCTCATATGTCTTTATACCCTGCTGCAGTCCCTTAAGGATATTGAAGAAGATGCAAGTGTATTTGTTTTACAATGGGCAGAAGCACAATGTACTAATCATTCTCCTACACAGCCAAAGTCTAGTAGAGAAGAGCTCGGGTAGTTCAGGGGAGGGGCATTGATTTTTCTTTTCCTCTCTGATAATACCAAACTCATATAGGGAGCAAGATCAAGATGAGGCTCTACAGTGGCCGGAAACGGTCTTTCTCACCATCTCAAACTTTGTTTTGTACTGGAAATCTGAATCTGCCTGCCCCAGTTTCCCAGCCACCTTATGACTAGATGAACAACTGCTTTAACCCTGATAAAATTAGGCCACCTCCAACCTAAATGGAGCCCATTTTCTAAGTGAGACCCTGTGTGGAGGCGGCTTGTTCCCCGAATGGATGACAAAAGCATGCTTTTGTGTGTATTTCACTTGATGGGAAGAACTCCCCAGTGAGGCCATTTTTTCCCCCTGAATTCTCCCAAGTCCAAAATGTATCCAAGTTTCCAAGATTATCTGGAAGAGCCACTCAGCTATGAAGATGGGCCAATTGTCTTCCAGCTCAGTAGACAGGGCGTGTGCAGGAAAGAGGTGGGGGGTGTGTGAGTGGGGGTGTAGGAGAGCGAGGGAGGTTAGCGCAGAGGTAAGACATTTTGGGAGAAAATGTGTGCAGACAAATGTTAAGAGACAAAAGGAAAAACCCAAGCGCTGAATCTGACTGTAGGGTCCCACTTGCCAGGGATATCTTCTGTTTATTCTCCTTAGGACTTGTCAAAGACTGTCTGGTGAACTGTCATGTCTCATCACTTGGCTGTCACTGAGGATCTTTGTGTGATCATTGTCACAAAGAGTCCTGGCCAGTGGTGAAGAATCTCCTGGGCTGCTTACTACCTGATATGTCATTCTATGTCTCTCATTCATCTGATAGCAGAGAGGCTCCGCTCCTGTCAGTGGTAATGGAGACCATGCCACTAAGAAAATCGGCCGTAATTTATTTATCAATTGTTTCTGCATACCACAAAAGCAGCCTTCTACTTTACAGCTTGGTCTAAGGTAGCCGAGAGACCTTCAAGTTCATGGTTTTCCGGTATCCTAAGGTCTACTTATGGCTTTTCCTGTATATGACACACAACACCACCCTTGTGGCTTACAGTCTTTTCTCTTCTTTGCTTTCTTTAGTCACAAATCATCCTGAGGCATCCCTTAAGTGCATTTGTATTGTTAAGTGCACCAGCTTGATTTGGTGTTAATTCAATTTGAGTGCCCTTAATATCTTGTGGGGGTGAGGCAATGCAGGCTGCCTGTACCTTGTAAAATCGGGTCCCAGGTCTGCCTGGGAGCAAAGCACCTTTCCCATAGCCATTTACCAAAGTTGCTGATAAAATTTTCATAAGGGAACCTTTTTAGTCTGACCCTATTGTGTGATTCTACCATTAAGACTTGGAGAACTGAACTGGCATCTAGTGACAGCTTGTCACGTTCTCCATTACTGCTGCTGGCCTGGAGAGGTAACTGGTGAGCAGGGTGAAAGCTCTCTCTCTCCCAGGCACTTCTGGCCCATTCTGGGAAAAGCCTGCAGGCTAGCACCTAGGGGCTGATGTGAGGTTGTGCATCGCTGGGTACCTTTTCTCATACGCTGACTACTTTCACCTCAGAGAGCTGGAGGGGCCTTGAAGGATGTTGTTGAACCTGAGGGAAAAGACATAAGTGAGAGGCTGGCTGAAGTAGAATAAAAGTTATAAAGCATTTTACTTAAAACAACACCAAAATAACAAGGACCAGTTGGATCCCACTACTCTGAGAGTTCGGGTGAGAGGCTTAAACTGTGTGTGTGTCTTTGGAGGGATGAATTTCTAAACCAGGCAACACTATTCACTCACAGGGTCTCCAGGTTTGGTGGTCAGATGTGCCTGGATTTGTGGCATAGTCTAGAGGCAAACTCATGTTATGATCCTGATCAAGTTGAGTCCTGAGGTGTCAGTTTTCGCATCTGTGAAGTGGGGATGTTGGCCATGACCTGCTGTGCTCAGTGTGTTGCTTAAATAAAGCAAAGAATGTGAAAGCCCAAGAGTGACAAGCACATACTTAGCACCTCTTTTTACAGTCACAGAACCCAGAGGTTATAGGAAACCAAGAGGAGACAGTTGGGAAGCCAAGGCGTTTTCTGGATACCTCAAGATGAGAACGTAGAAAAGGGTGTAGAAATTTGGTCTCAATCTATGGCTTTTTTATTTCATTTTTCCACTCTCTCCCCAAGGCCAGCCATGTATGTCATCAGGAGCTTGGATAGCTTAGCGTGTGTGAGATTACTCTCTTATTTATGAGATTTCTCAGCTGCAGACTAACCTCTTCCAGATCATCCTTCCTTGTGTGTGGGGCTCGCTGAGAATGTGAAGAGGGCCTCTGCCTGTCTGCTCCATGGGTGGGAAGGCACACCAGTCCTTCTGGGAAAGCGTCCCCATCACTGTGTCAAACTGTCTGACTGACACAAGCCAAGGGAAGAATTGTTTATGTGACTCATGTTTTCATACAGGTCAGACTGTTCTCCGTGCCCTTAGGCATAGCATCATGCTGGTGGAGGTGGGCGTGGCAGAAGACTTCCCATCTTAGTGTGGCAGACCAGGAGCTAAGAAAAGACAGGAAGGTGCCATGAATACGATACCCCAGAGGATCTGCGATCTGCTTCAAGGGACCTACTTCCTCCAGGTAGATCCCATTTCTAAAGTGTCTAGGACCTTCAAAATAGTGCCACCATTTGGAGACAAAAACCTCCAACATATGAATATTTGGGAGGGAGGCACCTCATATTCAAACCATTCAGTGGTTTGAGAAACACAAATGAGAGACATTCTATAGGAACATTTTAAAATTATTGTTTTGAAAGTGATACAGGTTCACTGCAGACCTTGGATGATTCAGAGAATACAGGGACACCCAAACCCTAACCCTAGAACCTGTCACTTGTCACTAGGAAATAAGGGGCTCTGTGTTCTTTCTTAGTGCACACAGAGTTCCTTGCTCACTGGTTTTCTCTCTGTAGTGTATTGCATCTGAAAAGGGGCACAGACACAGAACCCGTCTGGGCTCAAATTCCAGCTCCACCAGCGCAAGTTGCTTAACTTTTCTGGCATTTCTTCTTCATCTCTGAATGTGGACTTTATGGCATCACTTTCTCCGGTGGAGGAATTATAAGAAGCAAGTGAATTAATCCATACAAACCACAGTGCTTGGAGTACAGTGACCACTGCAGGCTCTTCCTTTGACACATCAGTTTGTCCAATAGAAACCCAAGTTGTGCAATCTGTGCTGGAGATAGTGCAGCTTGATGGAGACAGTTTCATGTCTTTTCCTACTGAGCGGCTTCAATACTGTGCATTCTCAAGGAGTTCACTCACACAGGGTCTGAAAGCTAGGCTGAGCCTGGCTTATCTCTTGGTTCAACACACCGGTACTAGATGGTGGTAACCATGTCTCCATATTCAGGAAGGCCTGGATGAAATTAATTCATGAGCTAATGTAAGTTCATTCCCGCTGGGGTATGTTAGACCCATTTTACAGAAGGGAGAATTAAGAGAATTAAGACTACATAAGGATCAAAGTAGGCGCATGTAGTCCAGGCAGAGGGAATAGACTTTGTGCTGCTGAGTAAATGAACAGTATGCACTATAAAGGCAGCTGGACCGCTCCTTGAGCTTAGATTAAATATCCGTTACAATAGAGACTTAGACCTATTTGTACCCAGTGTAAGAAGAAAGGGAAAATTCTCATCATCTCATGAGAAAGCTTCGTGAGTCTCTGTGATGTGCCCATGTGCATGCTGCCACTTTGAATTTTTTTTTTTATGTGATATTTTTTGGGATTCAGATTGAGAGTAAAAAGTAGTTATTTCAAATCAAGCTAGTCCAGATAAAGTCAGTAATCAGGAAGCCTAGCACTGTGTATGGATGTGTTGTACGTGATATATGTGGTAGGTGGGTGCGTGCATGCATGTATAGAGCATACAGAGGCATTGGTGTTGTGTAACTTCACTGGAGGGGTGGATGGGAGCTGCAGAAGGGAGCTGGTTTTGATGAAATGTTAGATAATGCTTTGGACACCAAAAAAATGAGGTTCCAATCAGGGAGGTGTGTACCACATTAGAGTTTTTAATATATTAGCTTATCTGCCCCTTGATTTCCCAGGCTATTAGGGAAGCCAAGCACAAGATATTTCTGCCTTGATATTCATAGTGACAGGTCTGGAGCCATATTCCCAGTCTTCTTTCTGAAGCCCAAGGCAGAAAAGTTGCTTTTTACATTTCTGCTTGGTTCACTTGGAGGAAGCTGACAGTGCCCAGGAATGCTGACATACTTCAAAACATCATACACAAAAGGAGCCATCAGATTCCTAAGGGGAGCCACTATAGTCCCCTCCAAGCTGGATATTATAATCAGAGGCATAAAATCTACATTCCTTCTGTCTTGTCGGGGTCCCTCCTCCCAATCCATGTGTCTGGCTCTCCATACTTTTGAGAGCTATCCTGACAAACGGAGCCCGCCAGGATGTTCTGATGAGCTGCTGCTGCTGCTGCGGTCAGTCCTGACTTAAATTCCCATGAGCTGCTGTGGCTGGGAAAGAAAGAACCAGGGGTGAAGTCTGGTTTGATGTCTTGGTGTACTGGGGAGATGATTCATATAACATGAGCCCTTTGGTTAAATCCCTGTCCAGCACCCTGCCTGAAGTGGAACTCCAAAGTCCAGCCAAGGAGTGTTACTAGTCCTGTTTCAGAAACAACTGGAGAGGCTGAGGGAAAGGGATATGGAAGGAGAGGGTAATGATGCTGTCACTGGAAAAATTACCTGCTGTGAAGGAAGGAATCTATGATGTGTATAGTAAGAAAGTCCAGCCAGGAAGGACCGGGCTCTCACATTACAAGGCTGCTTTCAGCCGCCAGAGTGACATTTTTTATCACCTGAGAGGCTAAAAGCCTCCATAAAGGAAGCATGGCTTTTTCCAAAGGCCTGGTGGTGGGTGGTGAGGAGCTGAGTGCCAGGGCTGTAGATGCCAGGCTGGGATGGTTCTTGTTCTGCTTCAGATTTTGTCTTTAAGACAAGAGGGAGACGGAACAGAGAGGAGATGCTGCTGTCTTGAGTCATTCATGGGGCCTCCTTTTTTCTTTTTTCCTCTGTAGGGTGTTTAGTGTGAGGACTTGTATCTCTACCTAGGTTCTTGCCAAACTCTCTTATCTCAGTGGCACCAATCTCAGACTCACATTGTCTCTTTGCTGTGTTAGGTCTGGGATTGAGTGAAGCTCCTTTTTTCCCAATACTTAATTAGGTGAGCCTGGGTGGAGAAGCTTAAGACTTTCACCCAGGCCTGCCCAGAAAGATGATCTGAAGGATGGATAGGTCTGTGAGCCAAGTTGGCCTAATCAGAGCCAAACTGGAACTTCCACTGGAACTTTCTGGATAAGGAGATGCTTTTTCATCTGGAGCTGATGAGACAATAGCTGGGCGCTTCCAGGTCCATCCCTGAGAGAAGAATGAGGACACTGGAAAGAGAATAAAGGGATGGGTAGAGATGGATTTCTGGTGGTGGCGGCGGCGTTCGAACACTGGGTTCCCATCTTGAGGTCAGGATCTACACCTGCACTCTCAAATTCGAGAGCCAAGAAAATTCCCTCTTGTGGTCATCCACTGAATTTTCCTGCCACTGTAACTGACCCCGTGGCACTTGGATGTCCAGTCAACATCTTTGTCTGTATTGCCTTCAGTATCCTTCCCCTTAATTCCTAACCTGTCTTTCCCCTGGAGTTAAGGCTCACACTCCTGAATTTTCTTCCACACCATCATTCCCTCAGACTTTCTGCTCAACCTGGGTACCAGCTATAACCTCTATAGATGTGGCCTCACTCCTGCATTTGCCAATTCTCCCTCCATAGGCACATGCCTATGCTATACACATGCACCTCTGGACAAAGCCAACATGTTCTGAAGGTTCCTACTTCAATTTCCTCTTCTTCAACACTGGTATCTGGTGCCTATAGCTCAAAGCCAGGACTATATTGAACTTGTCTCTTCAAATCTCCTCTGCTGAGTCAAGTCTCTGATGATTTCTAACCTCTGTTTCCTCTATTTACAGATATCCTCTGGGCTGAGGTCTTCACATGGTTATCATCTTCCTCCTTGTCCAATGCCTATTTTATAATTGCTTTTTCCCACTAGAATCATTCAATATATTTAACTTCTCCAAATACCACCTCTATCTCACAGCAGCCTGAGGAAATCAGATCACCAACTGTTGCTCATATCCAGGACCCACAAACACTGACATCCACACGAGCACAGTTTGGGGTGCAGGAAATTAAACATTTTTATTCGAAGATCATTTAAAGCACTATATGAATTTTAAAACAGACTAGTTTTTTTTTTTAATATAAAAGAGGTTTCAAAACTCATGAATTTTTGAAGAGTAAACACAGATTTCCAAGAAGGTCTGATGTTGTTGAGGCCCCCTTCTGACCACAGCCTAAGACTTGTTCCAGATTCCCTTTCCCTCTGCCACTAGGAAGGATGTCTGGACAGACTCTGCATGCTGAGTCCAGGCTCACCTCTTCAGTTTGGGGTCTGTCTCTCTTGGTCCTGCCTTTCATTTCTTTTCTTTGCCTCTCATTATATATCTGACGGGGAGTGGGCCCATTTCCTGAAGATCTGCTCTAGCTTTCCCCATTCTCACATACAGTGGTCTCAGCAATCCACACCAGCAGATGGATTACACACTGCACATGACTCTTCCTTCCTGGCTCAAGGTTCTTGAGGGCTCTCTCTTGTCTGGCTGTGGGATCACCAGGCTCCATCACACCATCCAGCTGCTCTTTGATGGTGTTGTCCTGCCCTATGCTTCACCCTCAGCTTTCCTTATCATTACCATTAGCCTTTGACTTGCAATTCCCAAAGCCTCCTGATGACACGCACATGTATTTTGGTCCTCCTCATCACTCCTTTTTACCTACTGAGTCTCAGCTAAGGTATAATATTCTTTCTGGTCACCTCTTTTGAGATTTTATGTCCCCCAGAAAAGGCCCATCAATTTGAGCAGTTTTATTTAGCTATTTGCCCACCAGATTGCAAGGTCCTTAATTAACAGATTGGATTTTTTTTGTCATTTATAATGTGTTTTTTAAATTAAAAAACTGTATAATTTGTATACATATTCATATATGTATTCTGTGTGTTCTGATTATAGTCTCTTCCCCCAGCTTTTCCCTGTTCCTCTCCACCTCCCCACCCACCCAAATCCATACCCTTTCTTCCTCTCATTAGAAAACAAATGGGCATCTACAAAAGAAGAAAAAGTAATAATCAATAAATCAATAAATAATCAATAAAAAATAATAATATTTTATAACAAAACAAACAAAATAAATAACAAAAACAAACATGAATAGAACAAAATAAAATAAACAAGCAAAAAAAAAAGAAAATGCACAAGAAACACATACAGAAGTATAGACACACATTTGTATACAGTGGTAGCACTCTACCACTTAGCTCTCTCTGCTTCCCAGCTGCGGGTGCCACGAGACCGTCCACACAAAGCATTATGAGATGAAGAAGAAGAAGAAGAAGAAGAAGAAGAAGAAGAAGAAGAAGGTGGTCTCAAAAATACCATTGAGTTTGTTTTGTGCTGGCTGTCTACTGCTGGGTATGTACCTGCCCTTAAGTGCTGTTTGCATACCCAGTGAGACTCCATAGGAAAAAACTAATTTTCATTGTGTGTGTTTGCCAATTGGAGATAGCTTGTGTGTTAGAGGTGGGGACTTGTGTCCACTTTCCTCTCAGCACTAGACCCCATCTGCCTTAGGCCTGTATAGGCCCTGTGCAAGCGGCCACAGTCTCTGTGAGTTCATGTGTGCATCACTTTTGCTGTGTATAGAAGTCTCGTCTCCTTGGTGTCTTCCATCCTCTCCTGCTCTTACACTCTTTCCACCTTCTCTTCCTCAGGTTCCCCTGCGCTCTGAGGGGAGAGGTTTGATGGAGACACTCTGGTTAGGACTAAGTGCTCCAGGTCTCTCCTGTCTTCATCTTGTCCAGCTGTGCATCTCTGTATTTGTCCCCATTTGCTGTAGGAGGAAGCTCCTCTGATGATGGCTGAGCAAGACATTGATCTAAGAATATATCAGAATATTGAGTCATTTTATTGCTTCATTCCTTTAGCTGAATGGTAGTATTTGGTTTTCTTCTAGGCTGGTCTATGGGCTATCTACTCTCAGGTTATGTCAGTTTTATTTTTGTCAGTGAGATCAACTTGGGGGAGGAAACATTCATTTTGGTTCCTGGTTTCAGAGCCTCAGCCACAGTTGGCTGAGGCCATTGCTTTCAGGCTTATGGCCAGACACAAACATTGGGATGCAATGACTTGGTGAAGAACAGCTGTTAACTTCATGGTAACCAGGAAGAGGGCATCAGATGGGGAAAGAGATCGAGAAGGGAGAGAAGAGAGAGGAGAGGGAGGGGAGAACACGGGAGAGGGAGAGAAGAGAGAGAAGAACTGGGGACAAGATGAACCTTTCAAAGGCCAGCCTCCCCGTCTACCCTTCCAGAGCTTTCCATTCCAGTCTATAGAATTACAATCCATTGACATCCAGTGATAATTATCCAGAGATAATCCATTGATTGGGTTAGAGCTGTCACGATGTAACCAGTTCCCTTGAGTCTCAAAAGTTCTGGAAAGAAAGGGTTTCTTTTGGCTAGTAGTTTGTGGTTATAATTTATCATAGGGGAGGCTTGGAGACAGAAGCATGACATGGCTGGTCACGTGATGAACGGTCTCGTGGCACCCGCAGCTGGGAAGCAGAGAGAGAGAGCTAAGTGGTAGCACTCAGTCTTTGTTTCCTTTCAGTCTGGCAGCTCAGCCCACGGGATGGGGCCATATTCAGTGAGTCCCTCCTCCCACATCTACACCAGAGTGATACATCCCTTTGGTTTTTCTAAATCATTCCAGAGGGTTGATCATCACAGTATCTAAATCACAACTCTAAAGTGATGGACAAATCTGCCGATTGGGCAGATTACTTTGCCTCTCTAAACTGTGTATTACTTCCTAATCAAATTTGTTTAATGTACACATATCTCTTTTATTTTTATTATTCTGATGACCGTTGGGGGTCTGATGACTCTTGGTGCAGACTGGCACTGAAGGCTGGATTGTGACTATCAAACAAAGGCATTTTTTGATTCACTCAGGCATTTGTGCTTTCTGGGATTGAGTATTGTCTGGTTTCCTGTTTCTTCTTGATGTATTATTACTATTTCATAATTTTTGAACATGTATTATGAGGTACATGTACCCTAATAATGGTTATGTATCTCTTTTCTATTATTTCTGATAGTCTTTTTCTGTTTATGTCTAATTTATTTCATTAGATATTGAAAATGACATTTTGACTTTTAAAAGCTTCCTTTAGTGTCTTTTGTTTTTCACTTCTCTAATTTTAATTTTCCCCTTATATAGAGCATAGTGTTGATATGCAGGCAAAAGCAATGTCATCAAGCCCATCTCTCTTGTACTGTGTTTATTTATACCATAGACATCTCAGCTCTATCATCTATCTGTCTGTCTGTCTACCTATTCATCTATCATTCATCATTTTTCCCAATCCATAATCTTCCTTTGAAAGAGTCAGATATGTTACTTCATTTTTTTATGTCTCCTGGGTTTCTATCACTGTTTTGTTATTATTTAAAATATCTGTCTGGTTAATTATTGATATCATTCTTTGTTTTCAATTTATTGACTTTTGCTTCTTTAGAAAATAATAAACTATACTAGATTATTTGCATCCCATAGCTCTCACCCCAGGAATTTGGATTTATTTCTTATCTGAGTTTTTAAGTAGTTCTTAGTAGAGAAAACCTGCTAATGTCTTACACACTTGCAACATGTCTACGATGCCTATTTAAATCATAATTCATTGAGATCAGATTCTGTATTCAAATTCTATTTTCCTCATTGCTTTTGTGCTCATTATTTTTGTAAATTTTTTGGCTTTTACACCTCATCTTGTATTCACAGCTGTTGTCAATAATTCTAAAGTCAGTAAGGTTATTTGCTCTTTCCCTCTGGAAGTTTCTAGAATTTTTCTTCATTATTGATGTTCTTACATTTCATTTTAATATGTCAAAGTATTGATTTTTCTCATTTGTCTTGTTTGAGACTTTCTAAGCTCTTTTAGTCTTTAATTATGAGAAATAGACTAATCATTACTTTTCAAATATATCTTGCATTCTGTCTATTTGCCTCCCTCTTTAGATGTTTCTATCCAGGTGTTAGCATCTCTTTTAGGTTTTCCCTAATAATTTCTAGGTTTTTATATAACATGTCTCACTCTGTAAGACAGGCGGATCTGGTACTCCCCATGTAGCTGGCTTTGGGTTCCTGGTGATTCTCCTGCATCAGCCTCCTGAGTGTGAGTGCTGGGGTTACATGAGTGAACCACTACCCTCAGCTACTCTGCTTCCCTCCTCCCTCTCAATTCTTCCTGGCGACCTTCATCTCCTTACATCATCATTTAACTGTATCTGTTCTTTTATTTTTCTGTGGTGCTCATTATATCAACTGGTAAGCTTTTCAGGATTAAAATCACTGCTTTTAAAAAACTTCTTTTTCATTTGTATCTTCCTCTTATTACCAATTTTACCTATTTGAGCATATTATTTTTTTTTTGTTTCACTGTCTTGATCTGTCTGTTATAACAAAGGCTTCTTGTGGTACAAATTGTTTATCCACTATTCTCTTCTTCCTGCTGGCTGAACAAGTTAGGTATTGGGAATCTGGGCCTGGGAACTCAGCTTCCTCCAGAGGCAACAGCTACTATGGATGGTTAGCTGCATTTACAGAGGACCCAAAATGTACTCTGAGAAGAAAGACATGTTAAGTCACCAACATCAAGCTCCCAGTTCTACAAAAGTATAGCCTAGATACTCAGCTTTTTGCCTCTACCATCAGTCCATGACAGTATCCAAGGTTCCTCTCAAATGCTTAGAGAAAAGTGAACTGGGAAGGAAATGATTTCTATAGATCAGTTCTTAAAACTCTGGGTAGAAAGCCATTAATGGGTCATGAAGTCAACCTAGTGAGTCAGCCAGCAATTTAAAAAATTTAAAAAAGACAGTGATAGAAAAAAAAATAGAACAGAATAAAACGGGTTGAAAACTACAGAGGGCATCTCCCAAGTCACACATTGTTTTATGAGATACTCTGTCATTCACACACAGTTGTGCGTTTGTATTGAGTCACCAGATAAAATGTAGACCTTGTTGGAAATCAAGTCCAAATCAGTTTTGAGAAGGCAGCTTCTGATTGTAGACTCCAATGCTGACAGTCTGTGCTCCAGGAGACATGGGGGTGGCAGAGGAGTGGATGCTGAAGGCCAGCTGGCCAGGCTGCCATTTCCATCAGCTTTGCCCTGCAGGATGTTGGCATAGCTGTTCTAACTCACTGCAGAACTACCACCTGGCTGATGCTGCCAGCTTCTTTTGCACAAAAAGGCCAACAATTACCCTCCCAAAGTTATGTGGGCAAGAACAGGATCAAGGACTTCTCAACCTGTCCTTCATCACTGTCCCTATACCCTGCCACATGGCAGCAGTTCCACTGTGTATGTAAATCTAGTCTACTGTTCTCATGGTGTTTTCAGCCCTGTGGTTGACTGTGCTGGGGGTAGCCAGGGGCCCAGGCTTGTTTTCATCTTGGCAGAAGCATAAACCTTATCTGTAACGTTACCCAGGGCCATCATGGTCTTGTACTGTGTTTTGCAGCATGCTGTCCCTGGCAGCCTCCACCCTTCCTCCACCCGCTTGCCTTTTCCTGTCTATGCATCTTCCTGCCTGAGTTCTCCATCTTCCACCAGGAAGGATCTAATTTGCTGTCTACCTTTACCTGTTATTATCTGAACCTCAAACCTAGCCAACAGGGACATTCAAAGCTAAACAATGACTTGTTGAAAGCCTAACAAGTCCACAAGGTTAATGGCTCTGAAAAGATGAGCGGTGTGAACTAATAACTGGCTGCATATTGTGGGCCTGGAACTCTGATGGAAAGTTTTCGTTTTTCTTTCCTATTATTGTTTCAAATGCTGGTCACACTCATCGTGAATCCATTGCCTGGAGAATGGCTTGGATATTCAGATAATCATCTCCTAAATAGTTTCTTTTGTCTCTTTCCTATTATGATTTTTGGAATTTGGCCAATGACTATGCAACAGGCAGGCAACTGACTGAAGAGAGAGAAAAGCAACCGGTGCTGGGTTACATTAGTAAATTACTGTATATTGGATGCAGATGGGGTCCCTCAACTTCCCAACCTGGTTGAAAGCTTTTAAAAAAACAGCATGAGGTGGGAGGCGCTGCTTTTGACGTGGTGTCCTGAATTTCTGAGGGGAGAGGAGAAGGCTGGGGAGTTCAGTGGTCACAGTTGTAGCTGTCACAAACAGCTGCCAGAAAGCCAGCTTTGTGGCAGATGAACCATTCGTGGACAACTTGCCCAGTGGAGAGATTAAATTCCTGGTCCAGGGTCTTCATCCCCTCATGTGCTGTTACATCTGCATGACCCTGCCAAGAACTGGTGGAGGCATGCTCCCTGACTTCTTGACTATAGGCTGGACCAAGTGATTCACTTTGACCAATGGGAGGTTAGTAGATATGACAAACATAGGCTTAACATAGAAGTGATTGCCTTCTTGTGCTTTGGTCATAGGAAAGACAAATCTTCAGTAAGTGTTGATCCAAGAAAACAGACATGTAGAAGAGAGCTAACCTGCACGATGGGGCCAATCTCCGATAAGATTAGCCTACACTGGCAGCCCAAACCCTATTAATACATTAATAGATAAGGGAAAGGATAGTAAAAGCTGTTCATGGATTCCCACTGAGGTTATTTTGTGTGTGTAGGTCTTTGTTACGGAGCAAATCTAACTGACATTTACTTATTAGTGCTGCTTTTAGATAAATGGGTGATGAGAATTTTTTAAGAAATGGTTTAATTTTTAATTATGCTATGTGTGTGTATCTGTCTAGGGGTGTGTGTCTCAGTGCTGATGGAGGCTTGAAGAGCCTCTCTTGGAACTGAAGTTTTAGGCAGTTGTGAGCTATCTCATATGGGTGCTAAGAACTGAGCTCCGAGTTGATGTCTGAACTTAAGAAGAATAACTGCTAAAGTAATGCTGGTGCCCAGGAAATATTGAAGTTATTGTTTTCTGTGGGAATGTGGTGGCAAGGGGCACACGTGCAGTTCACTAGATGGATTAAGCCTTATATATACTATGATCATCCTAGACTGTGTTGTTTTCTAGAGAAAAGACAGTTAGTGTTCTTAGCACACATGCTTAGAAAGACAGTTATGTGAGCGCACGAATGGTAACTGGATTGATTATAATAATTATCTAACAATGCATATACATTTCAAAAGCATAATGTACATCTTGGCTATATATAAAATCTGGAAATTACATCTCAAAAACACTGAAAGAAAAAGACATGTCTAAATGCAGTGCCAAGCTCTTCAAAGCACATACCTGGCATGGGCAGTGGGAACAATCTTTGGCAGTGGCTGAGGAGGGGAAGGAGGTTTGAGGGGTGGGTTATAAGGAGGAAGGAAGCAGTACTTCAGGATCTTACAGTGGAACGTTGAAGTGAAGACTTTGTGTGGTTTGCATCTAACTGTGCCTGAAGTGGGAAAAATCCTAGGCACTTTATGGTCATGGACTTTATTAGAAATGAGTAGAGAACCCATGTTTCCAGGGCCACTGGGGTTAAATCAGCCCTACAAGTTGAAGTGATCTGGTCTGAATGATACACAGCTCAAGATTTAACGCTTACAACAGTGCTAGCCAAATATGGACATAGAAAACCAATCTCTCCTGCCTGCCAGTGTCTGAATAACCAGTCAGAGGCTTACTATTAATTACAAACTGTTTCATTTATGGCCCAGGCCTATTACTAACTACTTCATTCATCTTAAATTAACCCAATTGTAATAATCTATGCATCACTGTGTATCTCCTGGATTTACCTGTGTTCTATTACATCTTGTTTCCCTGGCAGCTTGCAGCTTTTCCTCCGAGTCTGCCTTTCTTCTCCCTTGGATTTCTCCCTATCTCTGTTGGATTTCCACCAGGCTATATCCTGTCTTACCATAGGCCAAAACAGTTTCTTTATTAACCAATAGTAGCAATACATCTTTACAGCATACAGAAACACCATCCTACAGCACATGGATGCTCAATAATTTGATCTGCGATTGGTAGATAATCAGGAAACTTAAAATAACCATAGCACTGCCATTAATAAAATAACCCCAGAATTAAACCAACATATTTTATCAGGTGGAAATGATCCTGAACCATTCAGTGTCTCCAGGCTCCTTAAGTGTTATGATGGCAAGATGGATGCTGGCAGAAAGAAGCATCTTCAGTGGTTCAAGGACAGGAAGGTGTATCATTCCTCCTCGAGGACTGCTGAACTCTGAGCGTGTTTCTTTTGAAATAATAATAAAAAAAAAATGGTGAAGCAAGAATGCAGATGATCTGGGACATAGCTCAGCTCCAAAAGAGTCACAATTAACCTTGACAGGAAAAATACAGGGACAGCAACAGTGACATTCTAGGCTTTTTCTGTGTGAACTTTTGAGGCCTAATCCCTTTATTAAAAAATTCAAACAATTGATTGTATCTGAATTATGTGTCAGAGTCCTGATATGACAGATAATAGTGTTAGAAGAAAACATATGTTCACCTTGCTGCATTGTAGGATTAGAGCCAGCAGCACTTCTGGTGATAGATCACCTGGCCTATTTCTGATATGGTTTGAATTATGTTTTCCAAAATGCCTATGTGGGAGTCCTAACCATGCTAGCTCCGAATGTGACTTTATCTAGTATCTGAAAGGAAGTCCTAAGGATGTGCCTTAATCTAATATGGTTGGTGTCCTTAAAAAAGAGGAAATATGGAAACCAATATAGACCCAGGAGGAAGCTACATGAGAATGAAAGCAGAGATCAGTGATGCTTCTGTAATTCAACAAACAGCAGATTGCCAGCCAGCAGCAAGGAGCCCAGAGGGAGGCCAGGGCAGATTCTCTTCTATCCCCAGGAAGCAGCAACCCTGACAACACCTAGATGTCAGATGTCTTATCTCCAGAACTGTGCGAGTTTGCTGTAGTTTTTCAGCCACCCTGTTGGTACTTGGTAACAGGAACTTGCGCATCTGCATACACATGGATTCACTGCCAAGGAAAACCACTTCCTTGTTTAATAACAGAGTCTTCAATATCTGGACCCAGCTCTAAACACTTTACCTCTATAATATCATGTATTTTTCATAAGAATACCATGAAAAAGGAGCTTGAAGTAGTCTTACTTTGCAGTTGAGGAAATGTAGGCACAGAGGGATTCAATGATTCACCCACCCACTGGTAAATTGCTGTGTGGCAGAGCTGGCAGCTGAACTCAGGCAGATGGGTTCTGGAGCTTGTGTACTGTCTTCCATACATGTGATACAGGGCACTTCTAAAGGGGTCACTTGATTTTAGGGAGAGCTGGAACCTGTGGGTTTTTTCTTTCCATGGAATGGCACAGGGTGACTTTATTTCTAATCCCATAGGGTGATACTTTGCCACACTTAGTTTCTAGAGTCCTGCCTTCCTCCAGCACTCCCTTATGAATGTGTCCTACCTTGTGAAAATCATCACTAACTACCATAGTATTTAAGGCAAGGTAGATCTTTGGATATGATCTGATTAACTGGAAAATTGAAACATTATCACATTTGGCGATCTAAATATATTGATTTTTGTGTTACATTACATTAATGATCACATAGTTAAAAAATGTGGTCAACTAAAAGACCCCATCTAAACATACAGCCATTAAGCATGTGGATACCTTGTCTATGCAGTTCCGTTTTTTCATCTGAAGTAATGGACTTTGCATTTGTCCTAATTCTTTTGTTTGGCTCCCCTCCCCAGAAGCATTTTTAGACTGTTAGCATTATTTGAATCTTGATTGTATAATCCCTGGTTGCTTATCATCATACAGTGGATTTCTTTGTTTGGGTGTGTTGTGAACATATAATCTCAGAAGTTATGCCATTTCTGCTTAATTCAACAACTTAAAGTAAATATTGATCTTAATGAGAATATTTCAGGCAGTGGTGTGTGTGTGTGTGTGTGTGTGTGTGTGTGTGTGTGTCCATGCACACTAGAATATGACATTTAAAAACTTTATTTTCTATATGTTTCTCCATTTTTTAAGTTCCTCATTTTCTGCCTCCATTTTCAGAATAGGGGTATTGAGGCTGCTAAGATCTAGACAGGCCTTCTTTGGGGCTCAATCAATGTCAGGCCCTTTTTTGAACCCCCCCTATGCAGTCAGTCAATTTAACTTGCCCAATGCCTAGGAGTTCTGAAAGATCCCTTATGATAAACGCCTTCACTCAGGGGCAGGGTTAAAGGGCTGTTCTTAGCAGTTTATAAGAATCATCTCATTATCTTTACATTTCTGACCTTGTGCCTTTATCTAAAAGAAATACCGAGTCCCAAAGCCATCCCCAAGTCTTTCCTCTTTTATAACCAGTGGCTTTTGTCTTGGAAACATTTGGGCTTTTCTGTTGCCCTGAGAATGTCTCTTTGCACTTCCCGTCCTCAGACGGTAGCTGCTGCTTCTGCCTGCTGCTGTGCGCGACATCGTCTTTGTCTCTCATGATTATTGTAGCTCATTCAACTGACTGCTACCAGGGTTTATCTGAGTATTTGAATTTCTTTGAGGCTATCTCTTTTGCAGAGCTTAAAATCCGTTTTCTTAGACTAGAAGTACTCAGAGCTATGATTAGAGACATCTCCTTCTCACTCTCAGGAGGCCACGATACCTCTTAAATTCTATACACACTATCAAAGCCAAAATTATTCTCCCTATTCCTGAGAAGATCAGTGGGTTCTAATGTACATACTATCAGTTGTTTTTTCAGTCCATGATTTTTATTAGACATTCAAGCCCCCCCCCACCCCAGTTCACCCAGTGACTTGAAGTTTGTTGCATCTTTGGTCCAGGGATTAGTTTGATGGGTCCCAGCTACCTGATTTCCTAGTCAATACCCTCGCACAAAGTATGAAGGCCGTTCATACTTAGTGGTTCCCTATCAACAGTAAGTACAGTGAAGACAGAAGCTTACATTGATCAAAAAGATGGAAAGGAAGAGATTTCACTCCACAAACAGGGCTTATTGAGCATGAACAAGGAAAACTGCAGCCTAGGGTGACAGCCTACCATCATGAAGGAGAGAGCTTGAAGACAAAGCCGACATAGAGGGACCAGAAGGAGGGAATGTTAAAGCCACAGAGCCTGTTCACATCACAGTGTGGCAGCCACCCCATGGGAGGTAATAATCTCCCTACTGTTTACATCTCTGAGGGTGGAATACATCTGAACTAGCCCAGGTCCTGGAGACAATAGGCATCTTGTCAGGTGTGGGAGTCCCTGAGAGAGGCAAGCCCCGTGAAAGCCCGGCTTTTAAATGTTGAAATGTCGGCTCTGTTTGTGTAGTGCTATTGAAGTGTTTGCTTCTTATTGATTCTAAGAAAAGAAAGGAAAACCAGAGACAGTCGCTGAGTCTCAATTTGTCCTTCTCCGCTGCTCATGAAGTATTTTCTCTCAATTTTAACCCAGTGCCCCATTTATCTTACCACAGAGTAAGGCTGCTCACATGTTGTGTTCCCACCATGTTCTCGCCAGTGGTACAAATCCACTGCTGATCTAGTAAAACTCCCTAAATTACACTGGAAAAAAAAATCTTTTTTTTTATATTATAAGCATATATGACTGAAAAATGTAAAAGTGAAAGACCTCGGGACTTTTTGTTTGTAGATGACTGCTTTTAGCAAGGAAAGTATTCTCCTCAGAAATATCTGTCTTGGAGAACTGGTTAAATTCAACTTTATGCAGCATTTCTAATCAGGTACCTTATCAGAAGCAAGGCTGGTGTGGAATAAGCTCACTCCCATCTGCATAGCTGGTGTGACCAGACTTACATCTGAGACTTTTAGTCTCTTTGCCTTCAGGGCTACCTCAATTTAGTGTCCAGCCTTAGGAATCCTGGCTTCCGAATCTTAACTCTCTGGCTAGCATAAACCTGTGTCAGTGTTTCTGACCAAGGTAGAGGGTGCTTTGCTTGACACATGCCAGGTGAGGCTGGGGAGAATGAGGATTCCTAGAAACAATAAACTTCAAACAGGCAAAGTAACTCTCAGGTTTTCTCTTAATAGAATGTTGTAATGCATGTGTGTATGCAAGCAGACACACACACACACACATACACACACACACAATGAGGATTCCTAGAAACAATAAACTTCAAACAGGCAAAGTAACTCTCAGGTTTTCTCTTAATAGAATGTTGTAATGCATGTGTGTATGCAAGCAGACACACACACACACACACACACACACACACACACACACACACACACACACACGAGTATTTCAGAAACCAGTAACAGACAACTGCAGTTGTGGTCACTGAATGGACTGAGCGTCTTCTTGCTAAGTGAGAGCTAATAAATCACCCTTCTCAGGTGGAATCTTTTATTTATGCTTTGGGATTCCAGTTTACTGAGAAAGCTTTGGTTTTCCTTTTTGGCTTTGTCTAAGCTGTTCTTTAGTGAGCAATTCAGAGCCAGTTGACATTAGCGAGGACATAGCCCACTCTAATCTTATGCTGTGGTCCAGTTGCTGGCACACCACCATTGCCATGGCTGTTCACATTTGTGATCACCTGTGTGGTGGCAGAGGGTGTGGCTGCTGGTATGCTGTTTGTCAGTGGTAATTGTGAGCCATTCCTATGCCTTAGAAATTAGTTATTAAGGGCCTTGTTTTGTCATTTTAATAAAAAGTTATAACCTAAAATCTGAGCAAGGTGAAGGGGTTATCATAGCCAGAAATACAAGATTGGGGTAGTGGACTCTGTGCTGAGAACTTTCTCACTTTCCATGACATTTTCTCACTCTTACCATGCTCTTAGGAATGCAGGTTCGGGGCTGGAGAGATGACTCAGCGGTTAAGAGCACCGTCTGCTCTTCCAGAGGACCCGGGTTCAATTCCCAGCACCCACATGGCAGCTAACAACTGTCTGTAGTTCCAGTTCCAGGCAAACACCAAGGCAAATAAATAAATAAATAAAGTTTAAAAAAAAAAAAAAAGGAATGCAGGTTCACAGAACACACATCCAGCTCTCCTCCATGTCTCATTCCTAAAGCAGAGCAATGCAAGGCTTCAGATTTTTCCCCAAGGTCACTCAGTTAAAATGTGGTCAGTCCTGGAGCTGGATTCCACTGTATTTGTATTCCACTCTATTCTACTATAGAATATCCAATTTTTAACTTTAAGATCATGTCTTTTGATCTTGACATTGACTTTTATTTTTCTTATTTTTATTTTATTTTATTGTATGTAAGTGCCATCTTACTTGCCTGACATTGAGTTTTAAAATAGATTGTGGAGATTCTGCATATTTGTTCTGATAGAATGTGGTATGAGCTCCTGGGTGTTTTGGGCGGTATACCTCTTAAATCCTTCTTAGCTGGGCAATGAAGATAGTTCTGGCAAGAACTCTCATTTCTCTCTGTCTTCAGGGGCCCGCAGGTTCATATCCTCTCAGGGGTCAGGTCTGACAGGAGTGTGTGTTGTTACTAGCTGTCACATGAAGGAGGATTTTAACAGCTTCAAGGCTGTTTGTGCATCTAAGAAATATTTTGTCCTGATAAACATGTCTCTTAGGATCTCTCTTATGATTTCTACAAGTCATTCAGTTGACAATCTGAATGTCTATTCTGTGCTGGCAGGGCTCCATCCCAATTTTGGTGGTCTCACCATGCTTGCTTGTTTACAGGCTGTGTTTAGAAACAAACAGTCAATTCTGCTGAAAACAGGGATAGACGAGAGAGACCGCAGCACTGCTTTCTTTCGGGTGTTGCACTGTTCCATGGAGTGAGTGCTGGACACAGGTGGTCCCTTTTAAAGTCAAATCAATATGTTGTAGAAATCCTGCTATTAGCATTGGAAACCTGTAAAGCAGAATGCAAAAGACCCAGCCCCAAAGAACAACAGCAACAACTCCCACCTCAAACTCCACACTGCTGCCAAAAAATCCCAGACTGCTCTTTATTCCACTGGGAAAATGTCACCCTCTCTTCAATGCTGTTTTGCCTCTAACTGAGCATCCCCTCTTGGTGGCTGAGGAGGTTTGAAAGAAAATGGCCTCCAAAGGGAGTACACTATTAGGAGGTGTGGCCTTGTTGGAGGAAGTGTGTCACTGTGAGGTCTTTGAGCTTTGAGGTCTCTTATGCTCAAGGTATCCCCAGAGACACAGAGCACTTCCTGTTGTCTGAAAGATGTAGGACTCTCAGCTCCTTCTCTAGCACCTTGTCTACCCACACACCCTATGTTCTAACAGGATAATGGATTGAACCCCTGATGCTGTAAGCCAGCCCCAATGAAATGTTTTCCTTTATAAGAGTTGCTATGGTCATGGTGTCTCTTCCCAGCAACAGAGACCCTAACTCAGTGATTCAATGCTCACTTACTCTTCTTGGCCACTAACGGTTCTCTCTCTCTCTCTCTCTCTCTCTCCCTCCCTCCCACCTTTCTTGTGCACAGTGTGTACTTTATAAATTTCTTTAGAGCTGTGGACTTTGCCGCCCTTCCTGTTTCATCTCCCTACTCGGTGTCCTGAGCCCTTCTCCCCAGATGTTCTTCCTGGTTTTACTGTCCCTTTTCACATCCATGGCTTGGCTTGAGGACAGCTGCAGCAACTGATGAAGCCGCTGTGTCATTGAGGTTTACATGCTCTGACTCAGCGTTACAAGCTAGAAAATGGAGTGTTCACGTTGCTTGTCCTCTTCCTAATTTCCTATGTGGTTCCTCTTATTTCTCACTGCTTGAGCCATTCATAATAAGCCTGTACATCTCCGAGGTTGCCTTGGACTTCTGTCAGCTGGTCCAAAGCAGACTCTGTTCATTGACGAAGTCACAGATGTTGACAAATGCCGGGTAGTGACTAACTCAATTCTTTCACTTTATACATGGCAGGGAGGGTTATAGGGCTGGCAAGTAAGGTCAAATGTCACCGAAGAATAAACAATGATTCATGAATGTCTAGGGCTCACTTCTAAACTGGGAAGGAACTAAAGTCTTTGATCAAATCTCTCAGCCTCTTTGACCATCAGTTTGCTCTAATATAACAGTCAAAACTCATACAATCTTGTGCATGTGTAGGGCCTGCCTGATGTAGGTGTGCTGATGGATGTCTATTGTTGTTATGATTGTGCTAAGCAGTAAACTGTCTACCTTGCTATGATTGTGCTAAGCAGTAAACTATCTACCTTGCATAAACACAGAGTGGGCACCATAAAGCTAGAGAGCAGCAGGTTAGCTATGCCAGGAGGGAAAAGACAGAAGGTTCTGTGTGCTCCTGTCTCTTGGTGATCTCTTTGTTCCAACAGCTTCCATTGTCAGCTTGGGCAGGGACACAAAAACAACTCCGAGCATTCTTTGATCCACAGACATTGAATTTTATACCATGAAAGGGTTGAGGAGCTGGGTTAGAAATGCCTACTGCTAATCTTGGTACTCACAGCACTGCAGGTTCCTAATTGAAGTGTCACTGTAGATTTTAAGATTCCACAGGAAGCCAATACCACAAGCCTACAGTTCCAGGAGAAGTGACTCACTGAAACTTGCCTGGAAACCCCTGTGGCTGCCCACTGCACGGTGATACTGATGCTGGAGAACACTGCCATTGACACGCTTACAGAAGCCTGAGAGGACTTGTGGAAATGTGACTCCAAGATTGTCCCTTGTGACACAGAACATAACAGGAGGTGGCTTTGGCACTGAGTCACCAACTGACAATGAAGAACGTGGCCCGTGTGTATCTTCTGATACATTGCCCATCTTTACCACATTCCGTATATTATGACAATGAGACCAGGTTTCCATGAGAGCAATAGATTGACCATGTGACTGCCAATACTGACTGCAAGTTGTTTGTGTTTATGCTTTTGAAAATATTGTTATGAGGGGAGGGGACTGGAGAGATGGTTCAGCATTTAAGAGCCCTGGCAGGTCTTCTAGAGGACTAGGATTTAATTCCCAGTACATAGATGGAGGCGCAACTCTGTGTGAACTCCATTTCTAGGAGATCCAACATCCTCTTCTGCCCTGTGAGGGCGTTAGGCATGAACATAGAATACTGAGAGAAGCTGGCGGGGGGGGGGGGGGGGCAGCACACACAAAATAAAATAGAGGCTTTCTGGCCTCTACTCTGGAAATTCCGGTTAAGCAATCCTGATATGGCTAGATTGAAAGCTCTGTTCTCATGTAAAGAGAGAGATTCCTAAACCAACCAACACTTCCCAGATATTTGAGGCAGTGAATTACTTTTAGAAGATTAAGACAGTGGAAAAAAAATACCTTTTCTTTTAAACATAAAAGAGGGGTGGTCAGGGCACCAGAAAAGAAACTCTTTAAAATAGGTTTATCTGAATCCTTATCTTTCTTTTTTAACTCTAGTTTTCTTTTTTATCATTTTCTCAGTATCTTGCCCCCTTTCTGTCCTCATAATTGAGAAATTCTTCTCCCCTTCCCTTGTCCCCCACCCATGGGAGATTGGCCCCAGCTGGTGGTGACCTTCTCATTTATTGCCTGTTTGCATGTAAATCATGAGCAGATAGTATGGGTAGTTTTGGGAATTCCTCCTCCCAGGATCCTCCTCCACCACATACATCTTCATCACTGGATTTCAGATTCAGATAATGTACAGGAAGAGATAAGGACCTTAATGTTTCTGCAGTATCCTTCCTCCCATTGAAACCTCATCATTCTACTCAGTGGGAAAGGAGATAATTAGGACTGTTTTTTTCCTCTTACAAAGTGTGCATAGTGAGGCCCAAGAGGTAGAGCATGCCAGATGTTGTAAGAGCATGACTGCTCAGTCCCTTTGGCCACACATGCTGAAGTCATGAAGTTGGGAAACCTGACTCAGGAGTCACTGCCATCCAGTGTGGATGCTGACAAAGCAGTGGCTGCCCTGGGTCAATGAGCAATCCAGCCAATCCCTCTCTCAAGTCTGGCTGAACTTGATCTTGAGTAGGGATCACTAGAGTGTTGGGACTGTTTCCAGCTATTCTAGAAAGTACTGTGAGTCTGAGGGTTCATGGCAGTGAGGACCTTGTTTGCAGATGAAGAAGGCTTGGTGCTGCTGATGCTGCTCCCTAAGTGTCTGACATCCATCCTGTGTGAATGGTGTACTTGGATGCACTTTTCTAAAATGAGCGAGAGGAAGGCTAAAATGAGTGGAATCAAGGAAGGGTATGGTTCTGTTTTCTGTGACATCTTTATGGACATTACAATGTGAATTAGTCATCACTTTCTATAAAAATGAACTGAGACATAAGAGGGAAGAAGATTTTTAAATACAGTCTCTAGGCTCAGCTTGTTCCTCGCTGAGGCCAGTTACAGCCAGTTCCTGCAACTGCCATGTGCGCTGGTTCCCTGCCTAAGTGATGCGTTTTCACATTAACACCAAAAATAAGATTCAGAAGACGGAGTTTTATGCTCATTGCCTTTACTCTTGATACACCTTTGCAAAACTACTACATCCTCTCTCCTGGCTTTACTAATAACCCCTGAACAGTCCAATACTGCACTGCCTCCATTCCTTAGAATCAGGAGTACTTGCTCTCTTGGGTTCCCACAGAGTAACAGTACCCAGATATTGACTGCTAAAATGGACTTCTCCCTGATAGCCTAGTTTTCAAGCAGGTTTGCCCAGGAACCTTGTTGTAA
Organism: Sigmodon hispidus; assembly: GCA_004025045.1. NCBI lineage: Eukaryota > Metazoa > Chordata > Mammalia > Rodentia > Cricetidae > Sigmodon > Sigmodon hispidus. The sequence continues at coordinate 61,724 of PVIH01004274.1, forward strand.
ATGCAGACTCCCAGTTCCAAGCTCTGCAAACCCAGGTGAGACCCCACTGCACATTCAGGGAGCTTCTAGGTGAGACAGCCAGTTGCTAAGTCACTAGGCTGCCCAAAACAGCTGTGGACGCACTCCTTCTGCGGCCCACTTCTACACGGCTTCCTCTCCTGCTACCTGTACTGAGCAGGTGCAGACATTTGCTAGCACAAGTTCATTGCTGCATGGCAGAGCTTTTACAGCTAGCTTTCTACAGAATCGTAAAAAACAAAAGAGATAAATTTAAATAAGCTGGACAATTTTTACCAGAGTGGTAACGTCATTTCCTTATTGAGTTTTGCTCTAGGGCAGATCGGAGAGGCTCTGTTCATTCTGGACTACTAGGCAATTTTAGCCTTCACCCAGTTCTTCAAGATTTACCCTGCAAGAGACTTGAGCCACCAGGTGAGATCTAGTACCCCTGGCATTTTTCAGTCTCAAGACCCCAGGGCTGAGAAGCAACTGGCTGAGAGCCTAGTGCCCTGTTGGCTTTATGATGTGTTGCCTGGTGGCTTTCCCAGCTCTACAACATGGGTGGTCTGCATGCTGGCAGAGCCCAAGGCTGCCGAGTTCACAGTCCCCTCTGGGGAACATGACGAATAGCCTCGCTGACAAAATCGTGGTCTGCTTTCCATCTCAGAGCCATGAAGGGTTTCGTTTTCAAAGCAGGAAAACAAACCACAGGAACCAGACACAACACACACAGGCCACAAACGATACGGCCATTTTCTCATCTCAAACAAGGGACCTGCAAAGGTGAAAGAAAAATGGCTTTGTTAGAATTCTTTGATAAAAATCAAACATGCAGAACCCGCAGTGTTGTAATGAGATCCCATTTGCTTTTTGTCCTTCCCCTGACCTGATGGACTCAGTCTTTGGTGAAATGGCCTACCTGATATTGGTCTTTATCAAGACTTGGAATTGTGCTCTCTGACTGAAGTTTACCAGGAACCCCAGGGAGATGGGTAGGGTAGAGACTGGAGGGCAGTGCTCTCAGCTCTCTGAACCAGTCTGCCCCATTCTAGCCAATTCACTTTCTCTGTTCCATTGAAATCTCTTTTAAATGTTGACAGCTAAGGAACATTCTAGATACTCCAGTCTACTCTGATCACACATGCATTCTAATGGGTGGTTCCAGGGAAGAAAGGAAGGGGAAATAGCACTTATCAGGAAGTGCATTAATTTCCACATTTTTTTTCTCTCTGGTATTGCCCACTATTTCCCTCTGTAGCCATGTAGTTCTTCCTGCAAGGCTGTGCCTGCTATCTTGATCTGTGTGATCTCAAAGAACTTGCAAAGATTTATATTTTTGTCAATTGCAAGACAAACCTATTAGAAACGACGGCACCAAGAGTGCCACCTACCTCTTCCAGTTGGCCAGCAAGTCTTTAGGATGTCTGCTTTCTATAGTGAGTGCTTACACCAGTAGAGGAAATGGAGCAGATAACTTTGGAGGAGATGTGTGAAGCTGTCTGTCTACCAAGGCTCACTGGTCTGTGCAGCTAACTGCGTGCTCCCTGATAGGTGTATATATTATAAGCACTGCTATATCCCTCGCCATGGCTGAGTCAAACTTGGCTCTTGACCATAGTGAGGAGCTCAGAATTAGGAAGACAAGAAATTACAGTAAGAGGCAGGGCAGTCAGCCTTGTGGTCAGAAAGAACTCAATGAGCAAATGTGGGAGGCATGGAGGGGTATCTGGAAACAAGGAGGTACCTGTTGTTTGAGGCTAAGATGTTTGGAACATCCTTTTAAGATTTGAAATCCCTTAGAGGAGTCATAGAGAAGGCAAGCAGTAAATCTAGGGTTCATAATTTGAATAAAGGGGCGCCAGGAAAAGCAGGTGAATAGTAGGGAGACACATGAGTCTCCCTCAAAATAGGTCATTTGCTCACATCTATGAAATGGTATTCCCTGTGTGCCCCAGAAAAGGGGTAAAGGCTCAAACTCTGCCAGTCACTCTAGGAAAGATGAATGCCCTCCCATGCAGCCCTCCTGAAGGCTGTCTTGATGGTGGTGTGAGGCCAATTCAGAAAGCAGGGATTAGCAGGGACACAGTGGACCTGGAGGGCCACTGTTCTCAATGTGGGACTAAAGGAGAAGAGGCATGGGGGCAGTAGTGGGAATGCGTGTAGAAGTGAGGTTCTTCCCTTAAGTATGGGGCAATTCCAGCACTCACAGGAATTGGGGAAGGTTGAGCAGACCCATATCCTCTACATAACCACTGTTTGGGGGGCTGGAAATGAAGCCCAACTGGTAGAGTGTTTAGGCTACACAGGGCCCTGGACTTGATCCTCAGCATAGCATAACCTGAGTATGGTGCTGTACATGATAAGTCCAGAACTCAGAAGTTAAGGCAGGGGAAGAGGAAGTTAAGGCTGGTTGGCTTTATAGTGAGTTCAAAGCTGATCTGAGCTAGGGACTGTTTTTTTTAAAAAATGAACTAATTAAGTAAATTAATACATAAATAACTTAAAAATAAAAAAGACAGATTAATGACACAGAGCAATGACAAAGTACTAAGCAGGTTATCAAGGAAACACACTATCTGAGGAGCATGACCAATAAGGTGGAGTAGTTAGACCTCAGTGACCCAGAGCAGGACCAGGCAGCCTTCTCCCTCAGTCAGTGAATATGGGCCTCTTTGGAGAACTCAGATAAGCACCAAGTCTATTGAAAATGATGAGCCTAGCTGCGTGGAGAAAGATGCTCATGGCAGATGATATTTTCTTTCTTTCTTTCTTTCTTTCTTTCTTTCTTTCTTTCTTTTTAACTATTCTTTTCCTTATTTGTATTCTCTTGGCACTCTCCTAGGTAGGGCTTGCACCCAAATCTCTCTCTCTCTCTCTCTCTCTCTCTCTCTCTCTCTCTCTCTCTCACACACACACACACACACACACACACACAATGTGAAAAATTCTATGAGCTAATAAAAGCCCTTTGCATCACCCATTTCCCCAAAGAAATGACAGAGCGACACAGCGGTGAGAAACTGGGGGAAGACCAAGGTGGTGTTAAAGTTGGTGTTAAACTGTTCACATTTGCAGATATTACTCAGGTGAGGTGCTGGTTGTATTGCTCTGGGCACAACTTCCTGAAAACTGTGCAGGGCTCTTTGACTGTTGGGAGTGACATATTTAGGTATGGAGTGCTCAGTGGGCATTTGATTGATAGTATAGTGGAGGCTGGAGTGTGTGACTATGCCCTGAAGCTTCACCATTCATTCTTTGTCATTGTAAACAACAGCCCAGCACATCCTCCAACAGGTGAAATTCTCTAGAAAGAAAACTTTAGCAAATATCAGTGTGGAATTTATTCATGTTTTATTTAATTACTTGGGGCATTTAATGAAAGAATGAATTATTAAATGAGAACATTGATTGTTCCCTGTGTATAGCAAGATGATCTCCTGTGTATGCTTAAAATAGCTCCATAAAATATAGAGCAGGCCACTGTAAATTAAAGAAAGGAAGGGTAAGGAAGTGAGGATTGAAAGTACAATTTAGTCTGTAACTGTGCATAAAATGACAGCCACATTCCCAGGACCCTAGGTCAGGCCTTTCTCCTGTCTAGATGGGTGCTGAGGGCTGACCCAGCAGGGTCAGTCAGTGTTCAGTGAGTAGGCCAAAGGAAGCCACACTCCTGATTAGCAGACTCTCGGGGTCTTTGTGCCTGGCTTCCCCCTGCCCCAAGCCACACCCTTGCTCTTTGATGCTCAAAGAATTGTCCAGTAAAATGCTAGAAAGAGATGAAAGGAGTGGAGGAGCGGGCTCCGGTCACCCTAGTCCTGTCAGCCGAGACCACTGCCCTTTCCCAGGTGTCTCTCCATGACTCCTTCCTCTCAGCTTCTGAAAACCTGTCTCCTTGTCCCTCCTAGCCAAGAGCAGTAACATGTCCCGTGTGTGTCTCCAGCCTAAAAGCTGCACCATTCCCCTGCCGTTCACCACATTCTTCTTTGACAAATCAGCCTGTAGTGCCTCTATCCCTTCAGCTAGGTCCCAAATGACTGCACAGAGACTTCTTAGGAATTATGAAAGCTTGGCCTGTAGTTTACACTTGTTTCTAAGCAGCTCTTCGAACTTGTACTAACCCATTTCTACTCATCTATATTCTGCTACATGACTTGTGGCTGTTACCTCTCCACCAAGTCCTGCTTCCCTGTGTCTAGCTGGCACCTCCCCCTTCTTCCCAGCATTTCCTCTGCCATGAAAGTTCTGCCTGGCTATTGGCCATTCAGCTCTTTATTAAACCAAGCCGAGTGACACATCTTCACAGTGTACAAAAAGATCACTCTACAACATTGGCTTTTTAAAATTATTATTAAATCCTTCTGGTGTTCTAACTGGAGTGTGTGTCATCTGTCCTTGGAAAGACCTTTACTGATGTGGTTGGCACTGACATGAACGAAGTACCTTTGTTACCGAAGGCTGAGAGCCCTGGAGGAAAGGGGGCCAAAGCGGAGGATGGGAAGCTAGAGGGGACTGGCTGCAGGGATGTCTAATAACAGTACAGGCAGAGTGGGGATGGCCTGATGCAAAGCGCCATGCTAAAATCAGAAGACTGGAGAGCTGGTACAGAGAGAAGCTGAGGAACAGGCTGGGCCTGTGTGCCTGTTAGGTCTGTGGGCCAAGACTCTGTAGCCCTGGAGTATTTTGGAGTGGCCGGGATGAGCATGGTGTTTAGGGCTGGGGTGAGTTGAGCTGCACTCCATCAGAGAGCTCCTGCATGCCATTGTATTGAGATTCGATCTTAGAGTTGGTGGTGTCAGTCTATATAAGCCACTGTGTAGATGATAAAGTTAACAAGTCATATGGCACACATCCTAAAGAGCAAGCTTTGCTACAGACCAAGACCTCACTTAGAGTGCTAGGAAATAGTCCTTTTTAGACGGTGAGCATTTATGTTCACCAAAGTCAAGTAATTTGCCTGAAGCAATAGCACTCTGTTTGAGGAGCAGAAGCTGAACACAGCTTTTCTGACTTCTTGAACATCCTGGTTGCTGTTTTGTCAACTCAACAGAAGCTGGAGTCATTTGGGAAGAAGGAAGCTCAGATGCGAAATCTGTAGGGCATTTTCTTGATTAATGACTGATGTAGGAAGTCCAGCCTACTATAGGCAGTGACCTCAGGGCCAGTGGCCCTGGGTGCATAAGAGGGTAAACTGAGAAAGCCTTGGGAACAAGCTGGGAGGCAGCATCCTTCCATGGCCTCTGCTTCAGGTCCCTGCCCTGAGTTCCTGCCTTGACTTACCTCAGAAGGACTGTGACCTGAGAGTTCTGAGCTGAAATAAAACCCTTTCTTCTCCAAGTTGCTTTTTTAAACGATGCTTTATCACATCAGTAAAAACCTACACACCTACACAGACAATAATTCTGTTTCTGAAGAAGGAATTCTAGTCTAGTCTGGAATGATCCATGAGTATGTCCAATAGTTAAAAAATATGGCCACAAATTTTTGTGTTATGTTCCTTTTTCTGGGTCAAACCTTACCAGCACTACACCTCCCACCAAAGGGCTGAGTAGAACAAATGGAACAAAGAGACCCCTCCCCCTCTCTCTGAGGCTCAGATATTAGTGAGAATCCAGGGGTGAGACAATAGTCACCACCATCGTCACCTTTGTCATTGTCATCACCAATGACGCCATTGCCCAGATGGAGGGCAATTCAAGAGGAATATATTTATTCCAAACAGTGTAGCTGAAAGAACACAAGACAGCTGCTGAGGTATCCTCCAAGGTCTCCTAAGCCACTTGCTTGTCTGAGCTGCAGTCTGGGCACATGCACAGCAGGCCTGATAATGTGTTGTCAGCTCCTCAGCAAGGCTGGTGATGAAGCAGAGGAAGCAGAGCCTGGTCCCTTAGACCATGGACATGCCAGGTGGCAAGAGTCTTTTTTTTAAATTGAACTTTTTAAATACAATACTTTTTTATTATATTATTTCTCTCTCCTAAAGCTCTCCTAGATCCTCCTCCCTCCCTATCCCCCAACTTCTTCATGTTTTCATATTCTCTCCCTGTCTTTCCACTTCCACCTCCCACACACACACACATGATAGCAAGCAAAGGATGCAAGCTGGGTTACAGATCAATAGTGAAGAAGTACTTGTCTAGCATGTGAGGTCCTAAGAACCATCCTTAGTACCACAAAGAGAAAGGTTCCGTGTGAGCGGAGTCAGATGTAGTAGCCCATAATTACAGTACTCAGGAGGTGGGGATAATAGGTCAGTTCAAGGTCATCTCTGGCTACATAATGAATTAATGTCTAGCCTGGGGTACATGAAACTTTGTTCCAAAAAAATACAAATCAGAGAGAAAGAGAGAGAGACAGAGAAAGATTCAGGTAGGGCCTCTTCTGAAGTAAATAGGAAACTCAGAACAGACAGGAGACAATTTAGTGTGTGGTATCTGTCAAACCTGAAGATGAGAAGAAAACCCACCCGTCCTCCCATGGCCATTATGTGGCCATGGAAAAGGCTAGCCTGTGGCAAGCTAGACTGAGGGCAGGGTAGGTCTGTGAGGATAATATTCAGAGTAAAACATAAACCAGACTAAGCCCTGCCTTGCGACATATCCACTAGTATGTGTAATACCAGCTCAAACCCAGCTTTCCATAAATCAGAAGACAAAGGACGCATTGTCTGAACCCACCAAATGGCCCTTCGCTCCTGCAGCACAGATCTAGCTCATCCGTGTGCAGCGAAACTCGGCCCAATCTTATCGAACTAAATTGATTTATGAGAGGAAAAAAAACCTAAAAAGGGAAGCAGTAAAATAATGATATTAATTCTAATAATGCATTGACTGGTGCTCATATAAATCACTCTCTTCTCTCAGATTGATTTCATGCGAGTAAAAAGTCCACACACAAACCCATCTCCAGCAGCACAGACAGCCGCCAGGGCCTGCCTGTGCAGTTAGAGCTCAGGGGAAGAGTGGGGGGTCTGCTGGAAGTTCATCGGAATCTTGCCTGGGAAAAGCCTGTGGGATCAGCCCAGAGGTGCTGTGGAATTGGCCACACACGCAAACGCTGCCGCATCTGAGCGCTTTTGGCAACTCATGAAAGCCCGTTTCCTAGAGGCCACTTGAGTGTCCAAACAAAAGGGGATTTTTGTTAGTGAAAGCTGGAAAGAATAACCCATCCCAGGATCAGGCTAATAGGGCCTGGCCTGTTCAAAGGCAGCGCTGAGCTGGCCAGGGTTGAAGTGTTGCTGGCAAGGACCTGGGGTAGCATGAGGAAAGCCAAGCATGGCTCACAAGGCAAACCACCTCGGGTTCAGGGCAGCTTTCTTTGTCTGAAGAGCCCGTGTGGCCCACCTTGAGGCCAGAGCTTCTGCTGAATCTTCCACACAGGATGCATGGAGAGAGCCAGAGCTTATTTCTACCTCTCCTGGGCCCCTTTTCCCCTCTCCAGACTACATGCCCCACCCACAAAGCTAGGGCTGGCCTGGGAACAGCCATCACTCTGGAGTTTGCTGGGTGTTGACAAGCCTGGGCCAGGAAGCTTGGGAGGGAAGCAGAGAGAGCCATGTTGTAGAAAAGGCCGCGGAGGCCTTGTTTCTCACCCCAGGGCTGTTGCCTGAACAAAGTGCTTCAGCTGCTTGCTTCACAGAAGTGCCTTGTATCCCTGCAGGATCACGCCAGTCTGTGCTGAGACAGAGGACTGCAGGCCCCGATCCAGGGCACCAAGAAAGCCCAGTAATTTGAATTTCAGATAAACAATGGATGACAGTTTAATGTGTTTGTCTTAACAATTGCATAGAAAGTAATTGTTCTAACAGATTCATCGTCTTTCCTCTCAAGTTTGAATTGAACTAAGCGCTGGTGCGTCTTAGGCTAAGCACAGTTCTTAGACGCTCCCTCTCTCTTCATGACCTCCCTCAGAAGAAGGGCAAGTGGGGCCTGTGACTGTGAAGCCACAGTATTATGTTACATCACATGATGCTGTGGGGAGACTCTGAAATGGCCTCAAAAGCTAATTTTTGGGCCACTAGGTCCCCAGCTCGAAAGCACTATTTGCAGAGGCTGTGGAAACCTGAGGAGGTGGGGCCTATCGGAAGAAGTAGGTCACTAGGCATAGGTCCTTAAGGGTACATTAGTCCTGACCACTTCCTGTCTTATTCTGATTCCTGGCTTGCTGGAGACGAACTGAAGTGTCCTACCATGACTGTCTCACCATGGTAGACTCCTCATGAGCCAAAACAAGCTTGTTCTCCTAAGTCATCTGGGGTAGGTATTTTCAACACAGTGACAACAAGTTACAAAGACATGGGGCAAAGAAGGTGGTTTACAAGTGTAATTAAGGTCACTAACCAGTTGTTTGAGTTCATCAAAAGTAGATTATCTTGGGGCCCTAACCTAACCACATAAATCTGCGTCCAGGGAACAAGTCAAGGGCTCCAAGAATTTGAGAATTGTTCTGGAGCCTTCTCAGACTGCTGTATTATAGCAAAGCCACAGGGAAAGGAACAATGGTCAGCCTCTGCCAGCTGAGACTTACCCCTAATGAACAGTCCAGTATCTAGGTCCCACCTCAAAATGAGGTGGATTCTGCCAACAACCTGCAAGAGCCTGAAAGAGGATCCTCAACCCAGAAAAGCAGATTTGATGCAGGTCTGGTCTCCACTTTGATTTCATCATTGGGAGATCCCAAGTGGAGCGCTCATCCAGACCACAGTAGACTCCTGTACCTGGTTACTAATTTTGTATTAACATCTTATACTACAGTAATAACTAACAAGTTTACCAAATGTGATCCACCATCTGTATCCGGTGGGTTTCAAAACACACTTATAGAGGCTCCTGGGTTAGGTCACCAGGATGGAAAAGGAAACAGAGGGACATGAAAACCAAGATACAATAGATACAGTCATGGTAGCAATTTGAACCAAAAGCAAGGATTCAGGACACATCATCATAGGGTTTGCTGGGTGGCTTGTGCCTTGACACCTCAGCTGACCTATCCCCTACATACTGTCCTTTCTAGGAGAGAGGAGGAAGGAAAGCCCATCACTTGTATTTCAGAGACAAATACAATTGCTATTTTAGTAAGTAAACATGATATGAGCCAAAGTCTGACTGATATGAAGCCATTAAGAATGTGGGTGTTCCATGCAGGATACACATGTGTGTGTAGGCCTGAGTTAGGAGCTTGGCATGAATATAAACAGAGATGCTGAGCCTGCCAGCCTGGACCCTCCCAGGGCATAGATTCATCTTTTGTTCTGGTGGTGTAGATAAGCCCTTGGAGTGGAAAGAAGTTAGGCTATCTTCTCAGAGGGTCAGAAGACCTTCCGGTATTTTTTAGGTCTCCAAATCTCCAGCTGTTCTTCTGCTTATTGATTCCCCTCAATTCGCCTCCCAGTGGCTTCTTATGTCCCTCTGGCCTTGCACTGCTCCTGAAAATGGCCAAAGAAAACTCTTAGGTGTCAGACAGTCAGCATGGAGAGGTTTTCTTCCATCCCCTGAGTGTCTGGAGATGTGAGTTTAATGAGAGGCATCGACCTTTAAATTATACAAATGGACCTCTTTAGCAATCACTTCCCTCCCCAGTCCATACCCACCCTCAGCTTTTAATCTTCTCAATTATATTTCCTTTTCATTGATTACTACTTTGCCAACTTTTAGACTGAGCATAGAGTAAAACCTCAGCGGCACAGGTAATGCAATTTCGTTCGGAGCCTGACGCCTGCGTATCACCTCCTGAGAGGCCCACAACCCCTACTCTGACTCTTTTGGGTCTTGGCAGGTCCGTTGGCCTTTAATTGATTTTGCAAGATGGCTCCTTCCATCCAAAGATCTGTGCTTGTGCTTGGGAAGACTTGAGCTACAAGTCTCAAAGCTGAAGGGGATTTGCAGGCTAGCAGGTGCTGGTGGAACTCTCAGGGGCTCCTGGCCACTGACAGCCAGGCCTGGGAGTGGGCAGGTGGTGCTCCTGGGAGTGGGCAGGTGGTGCTCCTGGGAATGGGCAGGTGGTGCTCCCGGGAGTGGGCAGGTGGTGCTCCTGGGAGCCCTTGGTTCCTTTCTCACTGCTGCTCTGACATTTCCAGCGACCTTCAGTGAACCACTTGACTTTCCGTGCTTTTCTTTGGTGCCATCTGTAAGGGCAAAGACAACGGCACTTGTCTGTGAGAACGCTTTGAGGGATAGTGCATAAAAGATGCAATGTCAAAGCAAGAGATGAGCGCGGTTTCCCATAAATAGCCCCTTGTTTCCCTCTGCAAGAGGCCGCATTTGAAGGCTAAGACAGAAATTGAGAAACTTCCTTGATATCTGAGGCCAGGCAGAGGACGTGGCTCAGGACCAGTGAGAAATCCTTTCTGTGGCTGGGGGCTCCTGAGAGACTGCCTGGATGTGAGCTCAGCAAGGGGCATGCTGGGAATTGGCTGGCAGAACAAACCACCCCGGGGTCTCTGCACCCAGGAGCACTGAGGGCCATATCTGGACTAGCCAAGCATCCTGACAAGAAGCCAGGGCGTGTGGGAGCGGTTCGAGGGGGCTGGGGTTGTGGGGGTGTGTGTGGGCGCCTCCCTGTGATTTACCGGCATTGACGTGGGGACTCGGGCGAGTCAGAGAAGTTTGGGGACATTTTCAAAACTGGAGGTCGTTCAGAGGAAATTACTCAATAAAAACCAGGTTTCTTTAACTGAATAGATCAATTTACAGCTCATAAGGTGGAAAAAGTCTGAGACTTCAAGATTCTGGCTGGGTGGGTCTCCTACGGTTTCCTCCCTTGGCAAAGGCTCTGTGGCTTTGGCTCTCCCACCCTGGGTACCCCTTCAGCAGCCTTCGGGGCCAGCATTTTTCTCTCATCTTGTTTCCTTCTTGCTCTGCTACTTACTTTTTTTTTTCTGGCTAAGATTTTTTTTTTCCCTCCTGTTTTCCTCCTCCAGGTTCCCACCTCTGGCAGTCTACTCAGAAAGGAAGGCCCTATCAGCTTTGGTCTCCTGATGACATGGATTCTTTTGATTCCTCCTCAGCTGCCTCCCCTCTGCACTGCTGAACTCAGCATTTCTCATCCCTTTGGTCCCCTCTTTACCACCAAGACTGTTTTTCTTTGTACCTCCAGCATCTTTTTTCCTCTCTGTCTCTTGCCCTGGGGACTTCCTCCCGGGCTCTGGTGGTCTGTCTCATCAGGTTCTCTCTGACTCTTCAGCTTTCCATAAGAGAGACACCTAGAGACTGGACCTCTTGAAGCTGGATGCTAACCATGTAGATACTGACACCAGAGGAAGATGAACGGGCCCAAGTGGACCATTTCCATTCATGTATCCCTCATCAGTTCATCCAATCTTTCGTCTCTCCTTTTACCTACCATTCCATCCACCTCTCTAGACATATATTGATGTTTGCTGGTGGCAATCAAAACCAGGCATAGTTTTGATCTACAGAGCTCAGTGGGAGAGGCTGAGCAAAAATACTCACACATTAAAATGCAAATTCATGGCAGCAGCTAAGGAGAAGTATGTGCTACCAACAGAGCATTCCATTTGGGATTTGGCTTACCTAGGATTGAGGAATTAAATGGAGACCTAAGGCTTTGAGGAAATTCTGTGCAGAGACTTCTTAGTAAAGACTGCCTTCAGTACCTCTAACAAATCTTCTCCCTGTTGCAAGCCAAAGATGCTGACTTTTTTAGTTCAAGTTAGAGCTATTAGGCCACAAATTTTAAAAAATAACATATCTTATGAAAAAATAAGAGTAGCTTAAATATTCAGACTCTGGTATTACAGGCATTAATCCTTTCCTGGGCGCAGACTTTATAGAGCAGTGGTTCTCAACCTTTCTAATGTTGCAGCCCTTTATACAGTCATTTCCCCATGTTGAGGTGATCCCCAACCATAAGATTATTTCATTGGTACTTCATAACTGTAGTTCTGCTACTGTTAGGGACCATAATGTAAATATCTGATAAGCACAATGTCTGATATACAACTCCTAAAGGGGTCACCACCCACAGGTTGAAAAAAACACTATTGCAGAGGATAGAAGGAACATTTAGCATCTGAAGGGGAAGGTATGAGGAAGAGGGTCATTCTTGGGAAGATCAGCATCCTATATGCTACTTGGAGGTCTCTGGGGGCTTGGGAACACACACAGTGCATACTGCACAGTCTAATGCCCCAGGGTCTCCTGACTGGCTGAGAAGGCTGCCCCGTCTCCCCTGGGAATTCAGTGCTTCTATAAACTCAGGGACCAGACAGCTGGAGAAACCTATCACCTCTCTTTCCCCTCTCCCTGCCATTAGTCACAAATCTAAGGCAGCCACTGAGTTTCATGGTTTGATGGCCTCGTAATTGTTATTGGAACTTGCCTTGGATGGATTTACGGTAATGAACTCACCTAACAGCAAAGCCGCCACAGAAGTCTCTGCAGCAGGATCTTTCTTGAGTGACGATATTAGAAAACCGCTCTATTAAAGGAAAAGCAATACCCACTTGTGACTTTAAGTTTAGGACAAACACTGTTTGCGATTTGCTGTTGGCCTCTAACTTAAATGCCTGTTGCTAGCCTACAAGGATTTTGGCCAAAGCTTTGTTTATTTTGGCATCAAATATATGTATCACAAGCAGTTTGTGTATCTCTGGGCATGTGTGTATGAGCCTGTATATGTTATAAACTCCAAAACTTTTGAACACAAGGTTTCATGCTCTTTTAACAGATTCTTCTGGCCCAGAATACTGGCAACTGGCAGGCAGGGCCGCCATGTGCATTAAAGAATTGCTTTTAGGCCACCCCACCCATTACAGCCACTCTTTGGCTTGGTCAAACTTGGCATTCAGTTCTCTGGCCTCCCTGGATTCCTGTCCTATTGAGTTATGGGTGAGGGAGCGGCTCCTGCCCAGGAAAGGGGGCTCTAGGGACAGTGGGTGCTTTCTGGGGCACCTCCATCCTTAGGCAAATCCTCAAGAAGGCTTAGGATGGAGAGTTTGCTTCTGGCAGGGCAGGAAGGCTTCATGTTTTTGTGGCTTGGCATTAAGCAAACAACTGCTTTTTTGTTCTCTCCCCAAATGATTTGCCCAAACAAAAGGCAGCTGTCATGGTGTCATGGGGAGAAGTTTGCCCCTTTCAGAGCCTCATCACACAGCATGCTTTCTGACTGTGCATTTTCACAACTCAGGGTCAGATTTCCTGCCCAGAAGGCAGGGCTTGCTGCTTTGGGATGTAAAAGCCACTTTTTGTCTCTTCCCAGAGACACCATCAGAGCTAAAGGTAACATTCACAGGCTAGCACCTGCCCGCTCCCAGATCCTAAAGGTTTTCCCACCCTTTGCTTCAAAAGCTCAACAGCTGCTTTGGTACTGATGCTGAGCTCTGAAATTGGATTTCCTCAAACTTCCATCTCTTTAGAAAGTTGAGAAGTCAGGGTATTTTTTTTTGTGTGTGTAACAAAGGATTGTTGCTGAACTGAATGTCATCTTTCAGAAAAGACATGGCTTATCAATTTGTATCTTATTAAAATATGGTAAAATATGCTAAAGAATAAAATTAAATGATATGGAATTTAATCCTCCTTGGAGGCTTGTCCGGATTAGGCCATGTCCTTATCTGAGGAGTGCACTTGCCACAGTCTGCAGGCTTGGGTCAAAAGTCAGTTTCTGGGTTGAGGCTAGCTTGCCACCTGGCCTAGGCTGCCATACCCAGCCCTGCAAAAATGGGATTGCCTGTCTGCCCTCTTGAAGTCTCCTCAGGGCTCTCTCTCTCTCTCTCTGTCACACACACACACACAGAGACACACACACAAACACACACACACACACACATGGGTGTTTCATATTTGCACTTTGGATTCTGACTGTACTTTATAATTTCAAAAAAGTTGCAACAAGGGTACATCCTTTACATCATCAGTTCTCACCATTTCTAGGTATTTGTAGACATTTTCCTTTATAATTGTCTTCTAGCATAAAATTTTAATATCAGACATATTGAATATCTACTATGAACCCTAGGTATAGTTACACTTCATAGACAAACTGGAAAAGAATTTTCAAATCCCAGAGTGGTTTTCAGTCCCTGGAATGTGATGGTACTCCTAGAGAATGCTGGAATTTCTTTATATACATTTTCAATACACCACACCACTTGATTTTCCTCTTTCAATCAATGTATATGTGTATAGAACTCACATATATAAATATATTGTTTATTCATAAGTGTCTATATATGTGTATATAATATACATACATATCTATAAGTATTCTGAACCAGTTGAGAAGAAAAACACGAAGCTTTTTACCCTTTAATACTTAAAAAAAAACCCATTCCCTATAAGTAACAACTGTCTTTACAAAAATATTTTAAAATTTCAAATAGTACGTGGTTGTAGGTTTCTCAAGCCTAGAAACTTGTGTCCTAAACATCTTTGAAGAGTCAGGAGGGAACCTAACATATAATATAAGCTATTATCAAAAAATAAGTTTCAATATAATATTGCATATGCCATGCATTTATTATGTTTTATTGCCATGTGAGATATATATGCATACATAAATATGTGTATATACTCTAAGAAGTAGAATCCTTTTTTGTTTACTGCATTTAATGGGAAGTTTGAAGATTAGAGTGAACTATGTATAATAATACAAAGTAAATTACCATTGGCAAGCTAAAGAAATTTTCATTTTGCTATATGTTACTCAAACACAATTCTCATTTTCAGCAGATTAAAAACAAATGGGTGAAAAGTCTGTAGACCATGGAGGTTGCTTCAAAAACAGTAAAAACAAACAAACAAACTATAAACTTTATGCCATTTTTATGAACAGGAAATATCTTTGCTCATCTTTCAGGTATATTTGTCACAGTTTGCCATTCTGATTTGCCTGTCTGTGCTGTTTACTAGGAGGCAGAAAGATGTTTTAACACAGACACTTTGTTTTTCTTCTTTTAGGATTTGATCAGAAATATTTATTAGCAACCTTCCATTTGACAAGTAAACATCAGAACCTTATGATTGTTATTCCTTATTTTCTATGTGCTAAAAACTAAGTTAACTAACCCTTATTTTTACTTGATTTTTTGATTGAAAAATGACTGCCACATGCCCTGAAAAGCTTCACAAGTCACTAGTTAGTATGTATATGTTTGGGACAGGTTTTTTTTTTTTTTTTTTGTGGATTGCAGAATAAGTAGATATAAATAGAGATTCCAGGAAATGAAATGAACCAAATTGGACCCCTCCAGGGAGTTGAGATCATGTGTATGAATATGCTCAGTATGAATAAATCCCCATTCCGGAAGAGATGTGATGTGTATGTTTATGTTACAGGTTAATAGACTTTGTGATAAACAATTTTGTTGAAGTCAATTCACCAAAAATAGCTGAATGCCTTTTGATTGTTCTGAACATTCAGGAAGGAAAACCATTGGTACTAGGGATTCTGAACATTATTATTTAAACCTTTTCTTGACCTTCCTATAGACAGTCAGACCCCATTGTGTCCTATTAAGACTGTTTATCTCCACACAGGTTTTGGAAGCAGCCCCTCACCAGGTTATCCAAGGCTTCATGGTCCATGGGAAAGTGCTGGAATATGGAAGGGGACAGACTGAGAAAAGGCCTGAGAGCCTTGGTGAATATAGTGGAAAAGAATATAGTGCCAAAATATGTTAGCAATTAATGTTGTCTAGGTCACAATGTTCACAATGTGTTTTCCATGCTTTGTGTTGACAAGGAACAATCCCCTTAGAGGGCTGGAGCAAGTGATGGTTAGAAGGGCTGGCCCCACTGAATTCAGGTCTGTGAGGGAGGCCAGTGAATGCTTCATCATGCAGTTGTGCACATGCTTAAAGACCCAGGATGGAAGGGGATATGAGCAAGTCTCAGAGCAAGTTCGAGGTACAACTGAGAGATCCATGCTCAGCTTCAACTTTGAGAAGTAGGATCCTTCTTTTGTTTATTGCATTATTGGGAAGTTTGAGGGTTAATGGGACAAGACTATGTTTTGTTTCTGCTTCTACTTCTTCAAAAGAATAGTTTGCATACATTTAAATATTTTACATGCCATTATTTGAGATGATCAAAAAGTCCAATTAAGAATTACATAAATCTCATGAGACTAAGACACAGAATAGGTGTCTTCCTTCACTTCTCATTTTCATACTTTTCAGATGGGAAGCATGGCGTCTGGCTAAAGGTGATGTCTCTGCCTAGTCTCCTAGAGGCTCTGCTGAACTATGGGAAGAACTGTTTTTCTAAGCCAGGTTCCTTCTAAGACAGCTTCTTCTAAGTTAGAAGTTTCTACTAGATAGTGCCTCTCCTCAATGGTGAGGAAGCAGCCTGGGCTTGATTTTGCCTTCCTGTCAGCCTTCCAAGGCCTGCTACTTCTGTGCTGTGCTCTAGTTCCCTTTCATTCCCCACAAGTCAGTACCAATGATGCCCCGCCCTAAACATTTTGGATCATCTCCATTGAGATACATCTGTCTCTGTCCAACTCCATAGCAGTCCTATTCTTCTGCTTTGGCAACATGGCTTCTCATTGATTCCGTATAAAAGTCTGTCTATACCAGTGAGAGAGGTAGGTGATGTGTTACTCTCTTAATGTAATGCTGTAACTTACTAACCTAATATATATATATATATATATATATATATATATATATATATATATGTCTTTAAAACTGACCCCTTCTTTGTGGTAAGCTTAAATTTCTTAAATATAATCAAATATAGACGATATAGCAAAAAGGATAAGGTCCAAGGTACCCAGATTAACAACAACAACAATAATAATAAACAGACTATTTTTTTTCATCTGGGAGAAGACAGCAGTCATTTATGGGTACATACAATTGTCTAGAGAGAAAAACGTCTGAACCCTGAGTGTCTAGCTGGTGTTTAGGCTAGTTTGCCTGACATGAGTAGCAATAGCCAGGGGATGCAACAAGTCACATCAGAGGTGATTGTGGTTCCCAGCTGGATAATTTCTTAGCTCAATGAGTTTTAAACCAGCAGAGTTCTAGGGATAAGAAGCAAATGCTATAGAAGCAGGGACTGGATGAAATCCTGGATAAATTCTTGCTTCTCAGCATTGACCAACAATAGAAATTCTCTAGCTGTGTTAGGAATGTTGCTAACTACAAGTCTTTTTCATAGTTACCCTGCCTCCTTGGGGCTCACCATGGGTAAGCCTCCAGGATCTGCTGGCTTTTTATGTGGGTGCTAAGAATCTGAACTCTGACCTTCCTGTTGGTACAGAAAGCAGCTTATTCTCTGAGCCATATACCCAATCTTGAAACCAATGGTTTTGTCTTTTAAAATATATTCTCATTTTGTTGATATTAGAATAATATAATTATAAAATTCTACCCTTTTCTTTCCTCTCTCCAATCCCTCACATGCACCTCAACTTGCTCTCTCTCTCAAACTCATAGCCTCTTTTTCTTTAATTGTTGTTATATAGATATATATCACATATATTCCTAAATACATGAATATACCTCTCATCAATGAATCTATTTTTAAGTGACAAGTTTTAAAAGTATTTCAAGACATTCCATCTCATTACACCCAGAATCTCTTTAAAGACATTGATAGAAATACATTCAGGACAATTGAAAATGATGTCATCTCCTCTAATGGTTCCCACACATACTCCCCTAACACAGGTATTTTCCTCAGTGTAAACTGGAAAAATGATACTGTGATGTTTCAGTATACAAGTCTTCTTCTGAGGTGTGTGTGTGTGTGTGTGTGTGTGTGTGTGTGTGTGTGTGTGTGTGTTTGGCCAGTTGGGCCAGGCTGAGCTTTGACTCCATTCTGCTTCTGGAGAATATAAGGTTAATAGTGGGGAACAGAAAGAATGGGCTTCTGCTTCAGGGAATTGCCTTGGATGGATTTCAAAGACCAGTATCAGCAGATGGAAGGTGCTGCTTCTGCTGGGACAAGGAGCTTTGTAGAGCTTTAAATCTTCTCAAATGGGAACATTTTTAAAGTCCCCTCCTTTCCAGATCAATACTCCAGCTTTCAGGTAAGAGATGAGATGTGTGGAGAATTAAAGCTGTTTTGTTATTTAGCAGGATCAGGTCCTGATTCTGACTTTTAGCTACTTCAGCTGAAAAGGATAAGATCCTCCCAAGAGATAAGATGTTCTTTTAGAGACTCTGGACAGTCTCTCACCTCTAAACATGCCTTGAGCCAGGAATTTAAAGCTTGGAGCATTTCTTTCTCTTTTAACTCCCCATAAAACTTGGGCTTAGCATTGTGACCTTTGGTTTTGAAAAGCAGCTCCCTGAGCATGTTTTCCAGAGGGGCCCACAGAGACAGCAGAACAGCAGCCAAGCCTCTTGGGCATGCATCTGCTGGAGAAGCGGAAAGCCCTGTGGACCAGAGCTATGAGGGAGCATTATAGCCCTAACTTCTCACCTAGCAAGGCCTGCTATAAATGGTTGCAGTGGGATTGATGGAGCTAATCTGCAAGGTAGGCATAAGCAGGAAGTCCTTAAACATTAGGAGAATTTATATAAAATCTGATGTTTGCCCTTTATCAGAAAGTCTAATAATTTGGTCTGGCAGACCTAGATAGGGGCAGTTGTGAAGTGCTGTGTGATAATCGCCAATTTAACTTATTCTCTGCTTTCCAATCTACCTCAAAGCTGGGCCTGCATAATTGTTTTTCACCATCTTTTGGCTACCCACTGCTGACCTTGACTTCATGACCCCAGTTATAATCCCTGACTCAACCTTTGCTAGGGACAAAGCCTGGTAAAAAAATGGGAATGATTGGAATAACTGCCTTTCAAAAACAGATTACTATATCCAGGCCCCCAACCAGCCAATTCTTTCTAACATGATCCTTTCCAGGCTCTACAGCCAATAGGGAGGCTTTCCTGGTTCCAGGAGAGGTAAGCAACTCAATAATTGGCAAGAGAACAAGGCAACCACTCTAGGACCAAAGTTTTGCAGCTCTTGAGCTTGACTGGGCACCTACTTTCCCAGAGAATGTACCACGGTCTGCAGGAAATCACTTTATGATCTGGTAGCCAAGAGTCCTCTAGCCCATGCCATACTGTGACTTCTCACCTCAAACTCATCTGTTTTATATTCTTTGGTTTAACCCAGATCAACACTAAAGAAAAGGTCTAAATGTTGTCTTCCAAGACAACAGTACATTTTTGTGGTGACTAACTGTTTGAATTGATAGTCTCCAGTTCTTTGATAGTTCTTCCTTTAAAGGGGAACCTACTTCTTGGGAATGTGGGCCACAATGATCACCCCCTTTCTGCAACGGTGTAGTGGGAATAAAAGTAAGGGACCTTCAAGCTCAGGTCATTGGAGGTGTTACAGGTTGTCTTTGCTCTTTCTCTTGAGCTGACCACTTTTGTGGAAGTCACACGCTGTGTTTTGAGAACACCCAGACCATCAATAAAGAAGAACAAAGGCCTCTGGCCACCAGCCAGCTCCACACCAGCATTTCATCTTGGAGTGGTTTGGCTGCTTCAAGTAAAGCTTTGGTCAGCTGAAGCCCTGGCCCAAGTGTCACAGTATCTAAAACTCATGAAGGAAGACTTTCCAAATTCCTGATGCTCACAAATTCTGTGAGATGATAAAGATTCATTTTTGTTTAAAGCCACTGAAACTTAGGCTAATTTATTATATATACAGTTACATTACTGGAGTTGTTAGGGTCAAAACTTGGGACCAGAGAGACTTAATAGCATAGGCTCAATTACCTTCACTAGTCTGATAAGGGACACATAATACTGAAAAGCAGGAAAGGATTTATTTAGTGTGGCTACAATGTAAAAGAAACAATGAAGAGGTGTGGTGATCACCAAATCCACCTTCCCACTGCTACATAAAGTTTGGGTTTTAAAATCAAGCAAAAGGTATGTATAATGTGGCAGTTCTGGTCATGGGTGTCTGCCCATCCCTGTCTCCGTGTCTCACTTCCAGCCTCTCCTGTAAGGTGCCCGACACGGTTTCAGAACTATATGAGGCTTCTCCTCTAGCTGCCACAAACCCTTCCTTCAATTGGCACCAGGATTGTGCCCCAACTCCCCATAGCACCTGAGACTCATGGGAAGAGTCCAGCTCCTTGGCTACCCTGTTGGCCAAAGGGAAGGTTTCTTAGCTTCCAGGAAGTCACGCTAACTAGTGCAGTGACCAGGTGCCAATACTGCCTTTTACACTGTAACTCCAGCCAGTCAGGAGGCAGAGGAGACCGAACAGTGTGACTGGTGGAGAAGACACTCCAGGAATTCCATGACCCCACTGTGTGATCTGGTTTTTGATCTTATTAGATTTATAAACATCAGGACTTACAAAGCAGTCTCTTTACATTTTCTCCTCAGCAGTATAACAGGACAGCTAGAACAGACATTGTTTCCCCCTAATTGGAAGATGGAAAATTCAAGCAATTCCAATTGTATATGTGATAAATCCAGGATGAGAACTGTGTCTCTCTGATTCCATATCTGTATTATAGGCACGCCTCTGTAAAGTGATGGTGTTTCCATTACAGGATTCAGGCCAGTTCCACTCAGCATGTTTAATGTTAAGAGACAGCAGTCACAGTGTACTTGGCATGTGACAAATTTGGTTCATACTAGTGGGGAGTCATTACTGTCACTATACTTAGCATATGCCAGGGCCCTTCCTTTGGGGCTCTCAGGCTGCAAAATGGAGCACATCTCACTGAGAAATTTGCCTTGAAGACTTCCTCAAGAATTCGGCTGCTCTTATAAGAGAAAGAAAGGAAGGGAGGGAGGGAGGAAATATTCCTGATTGAAGTATGGGTAGAAGAGGTAAACTAAGGCCAGAGGTGGAATCAGCTTATTGGTCATTTCTGACTCTTTTCGGGTGGACAGGTAAAGTTCACCATCTTAATCAGTCACGGTTGAAGCCTGACACATTAGTTGATTGTTTGAGAAGGAGAAACACTGTTCATTAGAAACATTCCCTCCTTAAGGGGTTAGAGCAGAGCCCTCTGATCAGAGGGAGATGGCTCAGCCCATGACTTTTGGCAGACATCTAAAATCACAGAGTATCCAGCCCAGCATGTATTATTATTATTTACTATATATGCTTACGTTAAGTTCTTTTAAAGTATCTACAGTAAACGATTAACAACATAATTAAGAATAAAATAAAATTTAAATAGCAATATGCTTTAGTAAAAGTTACTTTAAACATAAAATGTTAACTTTTGTAAATTTCCATTTAATATCCCCTCTCTTCAGTTGACCTCCAGATTCTGAAACTACAGAGGGATGGGGTGAGAAGGTGCTACACGTATTGTCTTGTTTCCTTGGATCCGATGTGTCTTAGAGGTGTGAGAATCTGCCATGGCACCTTGGGAGAAAAACACTCTAGAATGAGATCCTTCTGAGGAAGTTACATAGGAAAGGGGTCTATTGAAACCACTTCCCAGAGTTCACAGGCCAGAGAAATGGTTTTACTGGGTTAGAAAGAAACCTTCAGAGTGAAACTGTGTCCCAGAGGGGAAAGGTAAGGGCTTTGCCATTAGCGAATGGCATCTATGATGCCAGGTGCCCCATTAAGGGTACCCAGAAATAGCCCCTGGTAAGGTTTGCACATGACTCCTCCTGGCAGGGTCCTGAACATGCCGCTCTTTCCATCTGTTTCCTCTTCTCCTGTGTGTGTGTGTGTGTGTGTGTGTGTGTGTGTGTGTGTATGTGTATGTGTGTGTGTTTTAAATCACTAAATTTCTGCCGGTTCTTCCTATGCAACACCCATTAAGCCTAGTTAACCCTCTAAGACAAAGAAAACACCGTGGTAGGGGACACTGGCCAAAAAGAAGTCCATGACCCTGTCTTGCTGGGCGCTGGTATGTGTAAGGCAACAAATACATGCTATCAAGTGTCCTCCTACGGCTCTCTAACAGAGCAGATTTCAACGATCATTTTGGAGAAGAAATAGACTGAGAAATTTCTCCCAAACAATTCTGAAGTGCTCACAAAAACAGATAATCAAATTCCTTTCCCTAATCAGAAAGAAAGGGCGTGATTATGGGGTATGGAAGGGAGGGTGAGCTGCTCAGTGGGCAAGGCGACTCACCGTTATCTTTCGGGAGGCACAGAGGAGAACTGTTGGGCCTTTGGTTTATCCTTGTAAATACACTAGGCAACATCGTTTCTCTCCAAGAACACATCACCTTGTCCCTCTGGTCTTCCACTTAAGGCAAAGGCAGGGATGCTTTGGTCCCCATACAAGCCTTCTGGTTGCTGTCATACCCTTCAGCTGTAGGCCTGTTTGTGCTATTCCCTGGATTCAGAAGGTGAACCTGGGTGCCCAGTGTTGCAGCTAGGTCCTACGCAGATGCTGCAGACCCTAGGCCCTCCATGAGAGCTACATTGCATGGGCTTCTCCATGGCCAGAGCCACAGTCTCTTCCGCCTCCTTTGTCTTCCAACAGCAAGTGGAGGCAAAGACAGAGGAAAGGGAAATGCGATCTCTAGTGATCTGCAGTATTTTGCTTTCTCTAATCCTATTCAGGTGGTGACTGTTGCAGAAAGGAAAAGCAGGCCGACAGGCAGGGTGGATAAACCCCTCATCATTACTATCATGAATTGAATTTGTGGCCCAGGGATGCATTATTAATGGGCCTTCTGTTCTACCCAGGTTTGGAGATGGAGCCTATGTGAAATTGGAAGGGTGGCCAGGAGAGGGGTCACTCCCTGGAGTTGCTGGGTCCAGGGAGCTGCTGCCTCCCAGCCTGGCCCCATCACAGCTGGCCTGGAGCCGGGTGGGCCCTCCAGGACTGCCCACTCTGCACCTGTGATGGGCTCCTCTGCTCACAGGCCTGTGCTACAGGTGATTTATTTTCCATCAGAGCCTCCCTGAGGCTGGATGTGGGGAGAGAGTGTGCTGAGATGGTGTGGGGGGACCATGCTCTACCTTCCCTGGGGAGAAGGTAAAAACATCGTCTTACATGAATAATACGTCTTCTCTTTCGCTCTTCTGAGAACTCGGAGCACCTAGCAAACAGGATGCTCTTCACCCCCAAAGAATCCCTGAGGTTGAATCTGGTTTTGATCCCCCTCCCATTTTTTATTAATAGACAAGGAAATGACAGCTCAGAGCAATGAGTCTGTGGGTAAGCTGGCTTCAGCCAGAGCTGCACTGTACAGCAGGAAACAGACAGAGAAGAGCTGGATTGGAAAGGGTCCTTCATGGACTCTTGGGCTGACCCCATGCTCACTGATTGACACAGGCTCAGGAAAGAGGCACCAACAGCTAAAAATCGGTGACATAACAATGCCTTGCCCTGGAGGCTGGAAACCTCTATGCAGTTATGCCTGTCTCAACCAACAGGGGTTCACTCCTTAGCTGATGCCGCAGGGACTTGGGGAAGGGTCTCTGTCAGGCTACCCTTGCAGTTTCAAGGCAGAGAATGTTTTCCTTCCAGACTTCAGTCCTGTCAACCTCCAAAATTGTCTCAGCAATGATCCCCTGACTTCCTGCCAAGTGGAAGAAGTAGAAAGAGTGGCCCAGGCCTTGGAGTCCTGAGTTTCTATGTGGTGGCTTGCCACCACATAAAGGCCCTAGACCCCTTTTTACCAGAGATTCTTGTTCATCTGTCTCTCATCTTCTTCCACACAACAGCATGATATTTTCGTATAAAGCATGATCTGGGGCTGAGGGTGTATGTAGTTCAATGGTAGAGGGCCTACTTAGCAAATTCAAGGTTCTGTGTTTGCTTTATAAGTCCAAACAACAACGAAACAAAACAAAAGTGAAAATGTACCAACCGGCATGCAACCACCAGCGCTCACCATGCCACAAGATGCTGAAAACACACAATGGCCTCTGGCTTTCCACTGAGAGTCAAGGGCTTTCTCCAGCATGACAGGCCTTCCTTCTCTGTTCTGCCAGGCAGAAGGCCCTGCTGGCTTTCACCTCACACTCTTAGTTCATCCATTTGTTCAGACAGAAAACTGTAATTTATCAAATACTTATTATTTCTCAGCTTTTTTTTAATGTTTTAAAAATTATACCATAATTTGTTGTTGAATATTAATTGAAAACGTTACCTTTGTTTATGCTGTGGACCATTTATTTAATGATGCCAAGATGTGTTGCATTCTTTTATGTTGCATTTGTTTAACTCTGTGAAGCTGTGTTGCTTTACCTGTATAAAACATCTGATTGGTCAAGTAAAGAGCTGAGTGGCCAATAGTGAAGCAGGAGAGTGAGATAGGTGGGACTTCCAGGCAAAGAAAATAAATAGAAGGAGAAAAAAAAGATTGGGTAGAAAAAGAAGGAGAAGAGGACATCAAAGGCCAGCCACAGAGTAAGAAGTAAAGAAAGATATATAGAATAGAGAGATAAAAAGGCCCAGAAGCAAAAGGTAGGTGGGATAATTTAAGAAAAGCTGGCTAGAAATAAGCCAAGCTAAGGTCAGGAACTCATAAGAAAGAATATGAGAATATGACTCTGTGTATTTGTTTGGGATCTGGGTGCCCCCCCAAGAAGCAAAGAATAAATTATAAAGGAAATTATATATATATTTCCCCTTTCTCTTTTCTTCCTTCAACCCCCAACCCACCAATAAACCCTCCTTGGCCTCTTTCAAGTCCACGGCCTCTTTTTTCATTAATGTTACTTATATGTATGTTTCAGAACTGACCATTTAGTATTGGACAACCAATTGGTGTGCTTTCCTGGGGGAGGACTATTTCTCTGGGATCCCAGCATTCCTCAGTTGCCTGAGGTTCTTTGTGTAGGACTGAGGCCTCATGGGTTCCCTCCCCCCCCCCCCCCGTTCCCTTTGGTGTGTTCATTAGTGTTGTCTTTCTTTGGCTCATGTTTGGGGGGGATGTCATGTTGGTAAGATTCTATGGGCATAGCAAAAACAAACAAACAAAACGATCTCTGACTCTGACCATTTTACCCCTGTCTTCCACAATGTTCCCAGAAGTTATCATAGCAACAGTGCCCAAAGCAGGAGCTGTACCAGGACTCATGGAATCTTTCATGCTGTCTTTCTACCAGTTCTGTTATTCTTGCCCTTGGCCAGCTCATATCACTCCTTCATCTCTCTTCCTCAATGCTATTCTTGAGTGCCCTAAGAGTATAGGAGTGTGTAAGAGTAGTTGAGTATAAATGTGCAGTTTCTATGGCAGAGACTTTTGTTTTATTCCTGGTACCTAGCACAGAGCTCAGCTATGGTACATGACCACTAAAAGTGTTATGTTGTCTTTGGCCAATGAGATTTGAGACTTAAAGGAGCAAATCCTCTAGAAGGAACCATGTCCATATTTCTTAGGGTGACCTACCAGAAAGCAATAACTCGACCTGAGCCATCTCTGTGTAAGATGATGTAGCATTAGAGAAGCCAATAACAAATCTGTAGGGCAGAGAGAAGACAGAAACACCGGAGCATGCCCTGCTTCTGCCCTTGAGGTGATGTGCACATCGGATTTCTCAGGGCTTCGGACAGTCCAGTTCAAGCTCTTCTCTTTTATTCCTTTTCTGTTTTCAAATCTTCCTAGTGGATTAGAAACTCAGAACTTTTTTTTTTTTTTTTTTTGGACTAATGCTCTGGGGCCCGCACCTGGCTCCCATCAGCAACATCTGGTATTAATTGTCTTATCTGTCGTCATAAAGTATGGGCTTTGTAAGGGTAGGGAATCTGTTTTGTTCAAAATTGTCAGATTGCTCCCATCTCCCCAAAGAGTCCTTGATCCCTGTTACAAAGTAATGCACCCCACAAATATTTGCTGGACTGAAGTCATCAACTGCTCTGCTCACTCCTGTTATCCCAATTTGTCACCTTCGTTAGTACCCACCAGTTTTATTCTGTTCTATTTTTCCCTACAGTTTCCCAATGGAGATTACACTTTGCCTAAACTGAGTCATCTCTCCCCTGAATACCCACTCCCTCTGTAATCATACAGCTCCCAATATTTCTGGGTATCAATGGAGCCCTCCAATAACCTCACAATGTGACAGCCTGCTGAAGTCTTGACTAGCACCAGCACATCCCTAAGTTCAGACATTTACACTTTCTGCCATGCTGACCACTGTTGCTGCCCCAGCTCCTTGGTATGTGTGTGGGGTGTTTCAACTCCCTATTCCATGCTGTGCCAGTTGTATTGACAGACACAGTGATTAATGTATGAGAGGATGAAGGTATTCTCTTTCTGCAAATCACAACCCCACAGATTACTTTGATAAAGTCAAGCCTCTCAGGGGCTGTTTTCATGTGGGTGGAACTAACATTTGAAAATTCTTAGGTGTGGGAGTATGTTTTAGAAGTGACACCATACACTGCTATTGTGCAGCCATTAGGTGTTTTGATGTTATCAATGGGCAGTAATAGAGTGCAGCTTCCTTTCTTGGTCTAGCAGACATGACCGTATGTGTTTGAACTTCTGCTATTAGGTATGTCTGCAAAGAATTGAGAGCATACAGCTGTTGTTTGTTGAGAGGCCCTTGGCATCCTGCGTTCTGTCCTTTAGAAGGACAAAAGGCTCTACTGTCTGTACTTTTCACCCAGCAGTGGGACTTAGACTCAAGCACATGGCTCAGCACATTAAATTATTCACACCAAGTCCAACAAACAGCCAACTAGGGAGAGGTAAAAAGTAGGCCTGTGCAGCCACCTTTCTTCGGGGCTACTTTCAGCAGAGCGGGTCTGGTCTCAGTGATAGATTTTGACCCTGGTTATAACATAGTGTCTCCCAGAGACAACATTTGAAAACCTTAAAACCAAGAGAAAGTGACATTTGGCTGAGAGTCAACAAATCTGTCCTCAGTGTTTCTCTGCATTTTATATCCCAGTGACCCAGCACCTCTGTGGGAAACCGATGATGCTTTCAAAGCGGAGAACTACCGGTGCATGGTGTTGCTTTGTACAGTTTCCATGGGTGTCTCAAGCCGGGACTAGTCAGGGAGTGGTGAGGCAGGTATGTGCTTCTGTGTCAAGAGCATCTACAACATTCAGAAGATATGGTTTCAGGTTTAGTTTCTCATTAGTGTCTAGTTGTTATGACCGGTGCTGTTTCACAAAGGCACTTTCCAGTACACTATGTGCTTGGAACATATTTATACTCCCATCCTCTCCTCTGTCTTTTCCATTCTTCTCTCCTGGTAACCTTTCCACTCCTCCTGCCTCCCTTCTGCTTTCATATCATGTATTATATAAATGGTTTTATATAGCTACATAAAATCGTAAGACCCACAGATGAGGTAAAACATGTTATCTTTGCTTGTCTGATTTATTCTTCTTAATATGATGATCTCCAGTTGTATCCATTTTCCAGAAAACTACTTAATTCCATCCATCTTCACGCTTAGATAGAACTCCCTTGTGTAAATGAGCCACATTTTCTTTATCTATCCTTCTGCTGATAGACACCTATGTTGACACTATAGCGTGGCTATTATGAAAAGTATTGTGACCAACAGGTACACAGGATAAGGTGTCTCTGTTGTATGCTGATTTAGTATCCTTAGGGTACATACCCAGAAATGGTATAGCTGGATTACATGATAGCTCTATTTAAATCTTGTTTTGTAGGAATCTTTGTACTAGATTCCACAACGGCTGGACTAATTTATATTCCCATCAACAATGCATAACTACTCCCTTTCCCTTACATCTTTGCCATCAATTGCTGTCATTTATTTTCTTGATGGCAGCCATTCTGATGGGGATGAGATAGAATCTCACTGTTTTAACTTGAATGTTCATGATAGCTAGTAATGTTAAACACTTTTCCAGGTCTATCTGCCATTTGTACTCCATCTTTTGATGTTTCATTCGCCCATTGATGCCCATTGATGATTACATTTGCAGCTTTCTGGTTTTGGCAGTGATATGGATTGGACCCAGGGACTTGTGCATTTGAGGCCACCATCTTGTCCCTGAGCAGTGACTCCACATGCTCTAGATGGACCCTGCAGTTGAGCTGGGCCTCCGCTGACTCTAGATATTAATCCCTTGCTAGATGGACAGTAAGCAAAGCTTGTGACACACTCTCTCGGCTGTCTCTTCACTCCATTAATTGTTTCCTTTCCTGTGTAAAACTTCCATGTGATCACAGTCGTTAATTCCTGATATTAGAGTTCATTTCTGAAAGTGTTTGTCCATATCAACAATTGTAACATGTCTTTATGTTTTAACAGTATCAGAGTTTTTGTACTTGGTCTCTGGTTTATTTTAGATTGATTTTGACCTTCTACATCAGTGCTCTATGACCTATGGACATGTCCCAGCATAAGACAACTTTTGATTAGTGAAGTGGTGTACTACCTGACCCAGAGAAAGCTGTGTCAGGTACTCCAGGTTCCCACTGTACTAAACAAAAGAGGAATAAAATATATTTTATTTATTTTAAAACAGAAGCGTTTGGTTAATCACAAAAGCAGTTCATAGTCATAAAAACATAGTAAAAAATTTCAATTTTTGTTCTCCAATTCCAGAGATCAGAGCCAATCAGATCAATTAAGAATTCTTGTAGACTTCCAACTCTATATGCATATAAAAACTTTCATTTTTTCATTTTTTTTCAAGACAGGATCTCACCATATAGCTTTGGTTGTCCTGGAACTTACTATGTAGACTAGGCTAGCCTCAAACTCATATGCCTCCCAAATGCTGGGATTAAAGGCATGCACCATTTCACCTGGCTGAAGCCTGCATTTTGATGTGGCAGGATTGTATTATACATACACTAATTCTTGTCATTATGCACCAGTCCACCTTATTCTACTCTTTCTTGACTGTATAACATCACTCTACCCCTGTCTTGAAGTGTATCTGGTTGGATAAGTATTTCAGCTTTCTAAGGGTTTGTTTCTACTAACATTAGAATTGCACAAACATTTTCACTCAGTTTTGTGCATGCCTTGAAGCTAATGCTACTTGGGGAACCCAGAGAAGATTCCTGTGAAAGGGTGGGGTCATGATAAACCTTTGGAGAAGACTATCATGGGAAATGTTAAAGTTCAAGTGCACCCAGAGTTTCGTCAGTGGGCTCTAGACATGTGTGTAAGTTGTGCGGGCTCATCTTCAGTAACCACCTAGAATGAAGAAATCAGGACCATAACAGTTTATATGAGAATACATGACCAAAGCCAGACATTTATCTAGGCAATGATGTCGAGATGCCTCCATGTATTAATTTTCTTGTTGGTGAAGATTTATTTTGGTTCAGAGTTCAGGAGATATAGTTCATTGTGGCAGGAGATTTAGTGGTGGGTGTGGCATACAGCTGCATTGATGGTAGCCTGAGGTTATATGAAGAAACAAGGAAGCAGGGAGAGGGAAACTCTGTGCCCATCACTCTCCCCCCCTTTAATCACTGGGACCCACACTCAGGGTGGATCTTTCCTGGTCAAGCCTTTCTAAGAAACACCCTCAGAGATAAACCCAGAAGCATTTCTCCTGGATGACTTAGAATTGACAGTGAAGATGAACCTATCACACCATGTCTATCTCAGAAGAAAGATCTGGAGGCGATGGGAGCCATCAGAGCATGGAGGACATCTGACTCTGCAGATGCTTGAGGGACAATCAAGAATAAGAAGAACTGGGGCTGGAGAGCTGGCTCAGTGGTTAAGAATAAGAAGAACATTATAGAAAAAATGACTTAACAGGGCTCCTAGCTGACTTGTTTGGGAAGGAAGTCACTAGTGGGAGACACAGACACTCAATAATAAAATAAACCTAATATCATACCTCAGGGTCCTCACAAGTATATGCAGACTGTAATAGCTGACTGTAGGTATCATTTAATATGTGGAGGAACTATTTCTATGGTTTCCTATGTCATCCTAACATGGCTTTCTGAACTGCTAGTTTGTGGTATGAAGAGGATGGAACACAGTGACCTTTTCACATAGCAACAAGGTCACTGAAGAGGATTGGCTGTGTTTTCTTGGTGATTCATTGGAACGTTGGGGATACCGCCAAAGATGTGTGTCAGGACTGAGGACTTTGGGGCACTGTCCTGCATGTGGTTACCAAGTTGGAGTTTCTTTTTCATCCAAATCAATTTCTTCACCAAATTACAGAGATTTGTTTTTGCTTTTAGAGTGGAAAGAAAGGCTGGGAAGACATAGTCCAAATATTTAGTAAGTCTCAAAAATATGTGTTCTTCAAAGTACCTTCAAGTGTGAGGTTTCTTGAAATAAGAAACGATCATCATGGTCTGCCATGTTCTTTCTGCCTGAGGCCTCAAACATGAACCATCCACTTCAACAGCACATAGAAATTTACAGGAAAGAAGCAGATCTGGTTCAGCTCCCCTCTTGTCCAGAATGGTTCCTCCGGGCCTCACTTCCTACTAAAATAAGAAGGTTGAGCATGATGCCCCTAAACTCTTTACTTAAAGGCTGCTATTCAAAGCTCTCCATGTGGCTTATGGGAAACTCATGAGATATGGCTATGGAAACCCAGATGAGGGACTTGGTTAAATTCATTGAACTTTTCCATTGGTGAAACCATGACCAATGTTAGTAACAGGTGACAGTGTCTTTTGAAGGGTTCTGGGTGAACTAGGCTGGCAGGGAAATGGAGGAAAATGTGAGCAAATCCCTTCCAGGCCTTGGCAGCATCGGGAGGTCACAGCCGTTCTTCGGTCCCATTGTCTCCCACAGTGTGTGCACAGAGCAGATTCTACACACTACCTTTCCTCTCATCCCCGGCTCTTTACCTAAACTGAGTTTGTTTTGTGGGCTCAGGGGTTAACCTTTCCTCTGCATACCTTGCCACATCTGCCTTCCCTTACTTCTTGCCTCTTTTCCCCACGTTCATTTAGTTGGTTGGAAGCAGAATCTCCAGAACCCACATAACTCTGCATTTGCCCAACTGTATAGCAATTGTATAGGAAGGCTCTCATGGCAGGCACCAGTGTACCTAAGTCACACACAACGAGATACTAATGTCAGTCTCCAAATTACGATTTAGATAAAGGATGAAATTGTTTTATGTAATCTGAAGTTTGGAGATAGAATTTCCAGAGCTGGAAAGAGTATCTTGATAATTAGGGGTTTTTAGAACCCCTAATCAGACTTAGAGTTGTTTCATGTTGGCAAAATGGCTGTTGGTATATAAGCCATCATGTTCATGAAAGAAAAGAATTCTTTCCCAGCTGAGTCAGCTTCCTTTAAGAAGGATTTGTGTAAATTCTATCAAAAGATATCTACTTGACCATCTTTAGCACCTTGAATGATACTAGTTTCCCTTTATAAGGTAGGATGAGAGAGTAATTGCTGAATCAGCTCTGTCATCTAACAGAGTTCATGTCTGCCTGTGAGCAGGTAAATGTAGAAATGCATGCTGGGAGAAATCTCAGTGGCTAATGTGATTTCTGTGTGAATATGATCACTGGAGTTTCAATCTCCCAGACCCATTTAAATATAGGGCAGGTGTGACTGCTTCCACTGTGGGAAGGCAGAGACAAGGGATCTCTCAAGTGACATGACTAATAAAACTTGCTGTATCAAAAGTCTGGATTTGATTGGATACCTTATCTGAAAGGGATAAAACGGAGGAGTGAGCTTCCACGTGCCCACACAGATGTGGCCACACACATGCAGAAACTCATTCTTGTGTATGCACGCCATATGTACAAACACATGAAAACAAAACTGTAACAAAGGTTATTTTGTTGTTGTTTTTTTGTTTTTGTCGTGACACTCAAACTTTAGTTCATAGCAGAGAACTAAAACAACTGTTTTTGCAGCGACTTTGAGAAGTCCCTTCCATTTGCCCTGAGAGCAGGCCGGCCTGCCTGCTTGTCACTCTCACGGTTGCTGTGGCACTGATGCAGAAGCACCCTCAGTGGCCCAGCCCTGTGCTTGTCATGCTCAACCTCTGCAACACATTCCCGTCTCTTTCCTCTGTCCCCTTGCTGGTTTTCTTAGTTTCAGTTTCTTCCCTCTTTCTCCCTCTCTTTTCTGCCCCTTGAAAGTGATGACTGTTGTAGTAGGTTTCTGACCCAAACTTTTAGGGCCTGGACCAGAGGTTTGACCTGCAGTCTGGCAGTCCGGCAGACCCACAGAGACACACAGATGCTTTCATTAATTTTACTCTGATTTACCTAAGGTACGGTCACATAGCTTGCTAACTCTTTACCCTTAAACTAACCCATTATTCTTCTCCTGTTCAGCCATGTGGCTCTGTACTTTTCTCAGCAGCATTTCCTTTGCATCTTCTGGCTGCTCCAGAGACTCTATGACATCTGTCTGGCATCTGTGTCTGTCTACTGTTCCTGTCCTCAGCGGTTTCCCAGTCTGGTAGCCCCACCCACACTTCCTTTCTGCCTTCAGCCAATCAGTGTTTTTATTAAACCCATAGGTGGAACAATTATTTACAATATAACATATAATCCCACTACAATAGCTTTTCTTTCCCATACCCTCCTCCTCCTTGGGGCTGCCCTTCTCCAGCAGCTGGGACACATTTATCAGAAGGACCATGAGGTCCTAGCTTACTCCTGATCCATGAATGTCCCAGGCATTTGCTGAGATGATCCAACACAGACCTTCCTTCCTTCCCTGGAGAAATAGAATTCTTCCTCCACTTTCAGCACAGAGACTGTAGCCCCATCCTGGTAAAGAAGCCACTTCCTTTCTCTGTTTCATTGGGCCACTGTGACAAAGCATTCCAAACCCCTTGATGCAAAAGAAGCAGAGGATCCTTCTTCAGTTCTCCTGGGTTAGCCTCCCAGAGGTTCCAGGAAAAGACCATTCTCACCTCCCCCAAACTCTCCCAGCCTAGACGGTCTTTGGTTTGTAACAGTGCAACTTCAGTCTCTGCTCTTGGCCTATCTTCTCCCTAGGGCTGTGTTCTCTATCCTTACAGCTCATTATCATTTTATTTGTCTCTCTTCTTTAAAAAAGATCCCAGTTGTATCAGACTAGGGGCTCACTATGCTCTCCCAAGATCTTATCTTACTACTGTATCCAAAAATTCTCCATTGCCAACCACCACACATGGCTTACAATATATTCAGATGCAGAGCATATGTCTCCTTCCTTCTTTTCATAATTATTACTTCATGGAAGTGTCCATTGGAGTCTCCAGACTGCAAGCTGAGGGGATCTTAGATGTTTCTCAAGGACAGTCTTTGGGGTCAGTTTCCTAGGTAGGAAGATTAGATACCATCAGCAGCCCCAGTGACTGCCTTATTGGTGCTGGACAGGCTTTAGAGAGTTGAGCCTAAACGGTGACACCTGGTATGACAAACTGAATCTTTTTGTTCATGCTCAAGTGAACGTCAATCATACCCATGGGATGATTGTTACCTTTCTTTTTTTTTCTGGCCAGTCTTGGAGGTGAGTGAGCTAGAGGCTCTACCCACACTCAAGACTGACAGCAGCAGATGCCACTGAAACTATGAGAATCCAAGAGGAGATTTAACAGTCATCTCTCCTCATTAGATTCCTGTTGTTGTGATCAATACAATGACCTCAAGCAATGTGGAGTACAAAGCGTCTAGTTCATCTTTACACTTCCAGGCAACACTCTATCACTGAGGGAAATCAGGGTAGGAACTCAAGCATGGTAGGAATCTTCAGGTAGGAGCTGAAGCAAAAACCATAGAGGAACTCTGCTAACTGCCTTGCTACCCCTGGCTTGTTCAGTTTGCTTCGTTGTATACTCCATGACTGCCTGCCTAGTGACAACGCTACTCACAGTGGACTGGGACCTTCCACATCATTAATTAGTCAAGACTGGCATATATGTCAGTCTAATGGATGCGTTTTATCATGTTAAGTTGATAAAGAAAAAAACAGAATTAAAAAACAGCCAACTGGTATACCTTCAGGGCCTTCCCACTGAAATGAAATAAGCAGGAGAGTCACAGAATTTCCATTTTCATGTACTTCCTCAAAACTTTATTTAAACTATATGCCCTTGAATAACTACACACCTCAGGCATCCGCTGTCTGACCCAGGCCAATAATACTTACTGAAGTGTGGTGATATATTGTATATTTAATAAAAATAGCCTAAAATACCAAAGGACAGAGACAAGCCATAAAGGTCAGAGAGTGGTGGTGACCCATGCCTTTAATCCCAGCACTTGATAGGCAGAGATCCCCTGGATCTCTGTGAGTTCAAGGCCAAACAGAGTTAGGTTTTGATGGCATCTACCTTTAATCCTAGCTTTAGGAATGTTGAATGAGGAAGTAAAGTAGCTACATGAGGAAAGACAGGAGAAGGCAGAAGTTCTTCCTCTTTTGCCTACTTTCCCAGTCAATCTGAGGATTTGTGGAGACAGAACCTACCATGTTCGACTTGAGGAGTTGGCTGGGTGAAAATTGACTGTGGTCTGTTTCCTCTCTCTGATATTCCAGCTTTTCCCTGATATCTGGCTCTGGATTTCTATTATATTACTAAATAGAGTTCATGCAATAGCAGTGAGCCTGTGAAGGGACCTTCTGCGTCTCTCCTCTGTTTCCCAGGAGTGCAGTTGGACCCCACCTGTCACCTCCCAACTCTTTTAAACGACCCATCCTCAAGATCTATATCTTCTTGGGAATGTTGAACCACTCCAGGTCTGTGGAGTCAACATCCATAAAGGAATAAGGAGCTGTAGGATGATGGTCCGGGCTTTGTTTATCTAATTATAGTTCTTTTCCATGTTGGAAGGAAGGGTGCTGTTTGAAAAACTTTCTCATACCAGGATTCCTCTGGAACACCTGGATACTTGCTCATTCCTAACAGCTATCAGTCTGAGCTCACTGTGAGCTTACTCTCAGTTAGTAAGGACTGACTGGGCTTTGGTCCTCCTCACGTTGTCTCACAATCAGTGACTCCAGAAAAGACAATTTTACTTCTGAAAGCCCTGCTGCCTAGGAACTGGAAATGTAAATCCTGGGGTAAGCTACCTACTGATTTCTCCCCGCCCCCCATCTATCTGTTCTTTGCTCCTCTGTGCTGATTATGCCCTTTCTGTGGAGACTCCTTCCTACCAGCATCCTAGACCCACTGATGTGCCCTTCCCCCCTGCTTTCCCCCTCCCTCCGTGAACATCCTTCCCTCCAAACCCAGAATTCTCTGAGCACCTTGGAGAGAAGACATTTTTCTTTTGATTACCAGCATGCAGCAGAGGGTTTGCCTCCTGATACTTAAGCCTTTGATGCGTTCTGTTTCTTTTCTACATTTTCTCCACTTCTTTCTCTGGTTTTCTCTAGTTTCGTTCTGTTTTCTCTAGACGAAGACTCCCAAAGGTGCTTAGGAGAAGTTATGACAACCACAGGGAGGGTGCACATCGCAGAGCACAAGGCACCATTCAGACCCTTCAGAGTGAGTAAGAATCATGTTCTTGCTGGGTTTGTTCATCAGCCATAGTTATCCTCTGACATGATGTTCAACCCCAGGGCATTTTAAGAGCATACCCCTTATTGAGGCACCAGAAGTCTCACTTGGAGGCAAAGGAACCCTAACCAAAATGGTATTGAGATAGGAAGGAAAATGCACACACTTCCAGGAGATAGTCTCCATGGACTGACTACCTGTTTATATCTTAACAAAATATTTGTAATCTTGTACTGTTTCAAAATGGGATTTGAGGGGTTGTTTTGAGGGAGTTCTTTCTCATTTCCAACTGTTCTTTTTACCCTTCCTCTGACATATTAAAGGAAGTAACCCTGGCATGGATGGTTAGGGGTTTCTCCTGTAGATTTCATTATAAAGATGGCTTATCTTTGGCAGAGGTAACTGCCAAGGTAGCCTCCCAGGGGCCAAGGGCTCTGGACCATTGCACAGGGTCACAGTAACCTCTGCTGGTATATCACGGTATGCCTCTGTGTAGAATTATTCTTCAGTCCTATCCTGAGACCATTGTCCTGATAATAGTGCATGAGTAAACTGAGGGACACTCCACAGCCAGGAAGTGCTGTCTGGGTTAAATTCCCTGCTTTTCCTACTGGGCCTCAGTGTCAGATGTGAGCTGTTCTTTAGCGTGACCATAGAACCATGTCCCCTTGAAGACTCCATTGTGGGTACTGTTCATGGATGATGTGTATCCCACCTAGGACAGAAGGTCTGCTTCTTACTTAAAGACATGCAGGCAGCTGAGATTCCATGCCAAGGTTCCCAAGAAAGCTTCTGAGGTTGCAGACAGGGCCACCTGAGAGAAGCCCAGGTCCCCCCTCCTCCCGTGCACGTTCCCCTCCCTCAGGTCTCTCTCAGCTCCAGCCCTCCTTCCATCTTGCCCTGTGACTGGCCAAAGCCCATTAATAGCTGTTGTCTTGGTCAGAAATACTGAGCTGTTACTCTCCTGTCCGAACCTGGTCTGAAAAAGAACCTGGTTAATTAACATTGATTACAATCCACCAACCGCAAGTAAAAATCGATTGCTGGGTCCCTAATTTGAATGCTCTTCTCTTTCCTTATCTCTGCTGAGAAAGAAAGACAAGATAGTAGGTAAAAGAGAAGAAATAGGGGGGGAAGTGGAGGGTATTTTTTTAAGCCATGCAATTTTCAGAGTCTCTGGTGAGGGACATTAGTGATGTGCCAGTCCTTGGATCTTATGCGCTCTCCTTCAGAATGGCCATTTTTCAGAGTGACGTCTAATTGCCGCAAATGGTCATCGTGCACATTTGGGCCTTGTTCACAGTTCCCTTCTTTATTGAGAGAGGGAGAGATGCTATTGATTCAGGATGGCCAGGGAGAATGCCGGCGAATATTAGTGGGGAACGGAGAGAACACAGTCCATAAACTTTTATGACACAGTGTCAGGCTGGATTGTGAAGACATAAATGAAAAGGACAACATGCTCTGTAATTACCACAAGCCCCCACCTTCCCTCTGCTGGGCAGACAGTGGAGCTGGCCAGGGCAAACAGCAGAAGCGGTGGATTGCTCAACTCCCATGAATGGTGGACTGTAGTTGTTGCTCCTCATTGTTAAAAACAAATATATGGGGTGTTAAAAAAAAACCCTGTGGGTCAACAGTATGGTTCTGAGAACAGTGCACAAATTCCAGTGTCAGTTCTGGCACTCAATGCTAGCCAGACAGCATCAGGGACAGTCACGTGAACTGTAACTTCTTCAAAACAGAGGACAATGACTATTTGGAGGGGATGATGTTAGGATTAACTAAGATAGTAAATGCAAACTCTTATTCCTTTAAAATTGTTGAACTCTTAATAATACTTTAATAATAATCTTAATAGTAAACATGATAATCGTGTGCTGCTAGGTTTTTTTGTTTTGTTTTGTCATTGTGTTTGTTAAGTTGACTCAAGTTAGATCATCAGAGAGAGGGAACCTTAGTTGAGAAAATACTTCTATAAGATCAGGCTGCATACAAGCCTGTAGGATATTTTCTTAATTAGTGATTGATGAGGGAGGGCCCAGTCCATTGTGGGTGGTACCCTGAACTTGTGCTTCTGAGTTGTAAGACAGCAGGCCAAGAAAGCTATGAGAAGCAATCAGTGAGCGGCACTTCTCCATGGCCTCTACATCAGCTCCTGCCTCTGGGTTCCTGTCCTGTTAAAAGTTCCCATTCTGACTTCCTTAGGTGAGGAACAGTAATGTGGAAATGTAAGCCAAATATTTTCCCTCCCAAGATGCTTTTGATCATGGGGTTTCACCACAGCAATAGCAATCCTAACAAATTCTCCCATGAACATTAATGAAGTGTTTGCTATGTGGCAGCGCAGTTGTGCAGAGCCCCAGCCCCGTGAGCCTTAGAGCTCAGTGGGGGAGCACATTGATGTGTAAAATTGAGCTTTTGAGAAGGGCAAGCAGGATGCTATCTGAGCAAATCACATGGGGGGTTTCTGTTCCTGCTGTTTCAACACAAACCATGCCTGTACCTTTTATATAGTGTGGTTAAAATCTGAAATGTCCCACAGAAACTCATAGCCTAGGGGTTGATTGCCAGCTGATGGGCTCTGTGGAAATACCTTGAGTTTTAGTCAAGTGGGGTGCAGAAAAAAATACAAAGCACTTAATACTTTATAAAAATTGGGCCTGGGAAGATATACCTGGAATCCAGATCTTGAGGGCTCTGTCTTTATGTATAGATGTATCTCTCCATGAATTCAGAATATGATATCATCATCATGAGGCTGTAAAAAAAAATCAGAGGCCAGAAGTAGGTCACTGAGAGGTAACACATTCTTGTCTCTAGCATTTTCTCTCTCTCTGCTTCCTAGATTCCCAAGGTGAGCAACCACTGATATATGCTTCTAACATCAGGACTGGACCTTCTCAGACCCAAATGTAGCCAAGCTCAGAATGAAATCCCTGAAACTACAAGCTCCACATAGTTAAGCTCATGGTTCTCATATATTTGTCACAACACAAGTTTAATACTCCAAGCTTCCTGAGGATAATGCTGTTCCTCTTACCACTGTCCCATCTCTGGTTCCCAGAAGAATGAGTAGCCTACAGTAGACACTCAGTAAATATTCATTAAACATACATATAGTTAGCCTAAGGGCATAGAGGAAAAAATAGCACCTGATTTCAGGAGCTTATCATCAAACAGGCTACAGAAGACATACATAAAGCCCTTGGAATCTGGGCATGACAGACACACGTGAGAAGGCTGAGATAGGTCTCTGAGAGCCCCAGAGAATGCTTGGGCTGCATCATGAGACTAAGCTCAGATCAATAAACCAAGAAAGTATAGGCCCATTGGCTTGCTAGGCTACAAAGTCAGTTGACCATATACCTTGAATACCATATCAGACACTGCTTTCAGGTTGTAGCATGAACACAGAGACATAGCTGCTATCCCATGTCATGTGAGGAAAGGCTATGTGAGGACAAAGGACTGGTCACTCTTCTTTGAATTGAGTTGCTTTAATTCACACAGTGTCAGATGGTGTGTGTAAACTGAATTGTCAGCAGAGAGGCAGCAGAGGGTTCCTTTCCATGTGGCATTCAGGGTACACTATGCAAGGAACCTGCCTTGAAAGTTCAGAGCCAAGAGGCAGATGATGGAAGGAAGAAAGATCCAAAATATGGGAAAGTATCCTCACTCCTTACTGCCTCTGCTTTAGGTGGTCCTGTCTCTGTGGTCCATGGCCTCATCTGTGTGCTAATGAGCTAGAAGCTGTGACATTTGGACAACTGGTGTATCCAAGCAGGGAAGTTGGTGGGCATGATTTGACTCCATCACAGAGAATTCAGTAAACACTTCTGTAGGCTCTAAGATAACCAGAGCACAGAGCCCTCCAAGATCATGCCATACAGAGGACAAATGCTCAGCACATAAATAATCATTGTAAAGGGGAACCACAGCAGGATGGGGGTATAGACGAGGAGTTCATTCCACATGGACCGCAGCACAGACATTGTGCCAAGGGCACAGTTCCTGTGCTAGGAGATAGCTGTAGCTCCTGATGAGGTGAGGATGCTCATGCACCTGGAAGACTGGTACTCCCCTCCCATCCTCTCATGACGGCTGGTATGCAGCTCTCAAACTGGCCACTACACTGCTCAGTTTTGCTTGGCTCCAAGTGAGACTGTGATTGGTTCCCGTCATAAAGTGTTGGCAGATGGTAAGGATTGTGGGCCATCTCTGGGCCGTCCTTACAGCAAAAGGTGTTTCTCCTTCTACACCCTTGTTCCCATTCATCAGCTGCCCTACTTGGACATGGCAGAGCTGCCTGTATCTGATTCTCTGCACCACAGTTTAGAATAATTCCTCCTAACATCCTGCTGACACCCAGCTACTCTGAACACTGTGCCTGGGAAGACACTTGAGTTTGTGGTATGGTGTATTTTCAATTATTTATTTCAGAGATTATGTGCTTTGGTAAAGATGGCTTATGAGATAACAGTCAGGTGGCAGCCAGGCATCTTTACATACACGGAAATGGTGAAGGCAGTGATGTACAGGAAAACATAACATGTTCAATCTTCCACACTGCGAGTGGGTGTAAGATGGTAAACCTAGTGTGAAAAATAGTTTGACCATTTCTTAGAAAGTTCCACACTTATCCTATGTCCCAGAGAGTCTACTGCCAGGTATTATTTACCTAAGAATGGTAAAAAAAAAAAATGACAATAAATCCTGTGTTAGATTGTTCACATCAGTGTTATTAAAATTACATAAAGATCACACAACTAAAAACATCATGGCATATTCACACTATGGAATGCTACTTATCAAAAAAAGAGAATGGCATACCAATATATGTGAAAACTTGCATAAACACCCAAAACATTGTTGCATGAAAGGAGACAGACAGCAAAGAGTGTGTACTATCTGATTCCTTTAAACAAATTCAAAGTCAGACAGCTTTTTCCATGTGATAAGAGACTAGTGGTTGCTTATGGGTGAAGGGAGAAATCACAGGTGGTTGTGTGAACTTTTGGAGATATGGAAATATTGAAGAGATAGATAGTTACATCTGTGTCAAAACTTACCAACTTTTATATTTGCTACCTAGGCACTTAGATGCACATAAATTTCCTGTTATTGGAATGCATGTACATTATTAGTTGGGGTTCTCTACAGAACAGAACTGACGGAACAGGCGTATGGGTTTCAATAGAGTAGCTTCCTGACTGTGGTCCAGCTGGTCCAACAAATGGCCATCTCCCGGTGGAAAGTCCAAGAACCTAGTTGTTGTTCAGTCCACAGGGCTGTGTTTCTCCGTTGGTGTTCAGTATATGTCAGAACCCCCCCAAATGGCTCTAATGCCAGTGAGTGGAGAGTGAGGGCAAGAAGAAAAAGAGCAAAGTGTCTTTTTAGCCCGTTCTTCACACAGCCTGCCACAAGAAGGCTTAGGTGGAAAGGGTGAGTCTTTCCACCTCAGATAACCCAATCGTCTGAAATCTCTCCCAGGCAAGCAGGGTGACTTGAAATTTTAGCTAATTCCTGAAGTAGTCGGGTTGGCAAATGAGATTAGCCGTTTCAGTGTGATCTACATACATATGTACATGCTTGGGTGTGGAAGCCAGACCACAACCTCAGATACTGTTTCTGAGGAGCCACTTTTCTTCTTGAGAATGGTCTCTCAAGGGCAAAGAGCTCAGCACAGAGGGTAGGCTGGCTGGACAGGGAGCAGCAGGAAGCAGAACCTACCTGTCTCTGTCTCCCTGGTGCTGAGACTGCAAGCACCTTTTCTACTATGCCTGGAGTTTTCAGAAGGGTTCTAGGGATTGAACTCAGATCCTCATGCTTACATGGGATGTACCCTACTAGTCAAGCCAGGATTTTAGGTCTTATTACCTAACATCCAACTATTAACATTATAACAAACATAATGTTTCCATTTGCGAAGTTCATGATCAAGACTAGCACAACTGAGTTTAAACACACACACACACACACACACACACACACACACACACACACACACACAAACCCTAAGTTTACCACTCGTAGCTAGCGTGGAGGTTCGGTGTGCTTAGGCCTTAGGCTGGACATGTTTGAAAGATCTTGAGACAACAGAAACCAACTCAGATACAGGTTTGGGACAGAACGGTGGCAAGATAGAGGAGGGAAGGGGGTAAGATGGTGAGTTGTGAAGGCGAAGGGACCCAGTATGTGATGCAGACACTGCAATTTCCCTGTCTCCACCTGCACAGGCCAGCCCAGAGACGGCTCGGAGCAGTAACCATGCTTGCCAAAGGTCGAGTCATGAAACAAGCAGTTTCTTCCATACAGAGTATTTTAATCCTCCGGACTCTATAGTAGGACGAGAGTCCTGTGTTATTATTGGAAATGATGTCTATTATTAGTTACCATTCATCCACTTGGATGGTGGGGTGCCAAGGCTTGGGAGGAGCTGGGCAGGACTCAGAGAGAGAAATGGTCTGTGAAGGCTGTATTTTCCAGAGCTCAGCAGACAGGCTCTCAGCTTTGCAGCTACTTATTTTATGTCCATCTACTCACACCTCAGCTCTGCTTTCCAGTCTTCGTCAGAACCTCTGGGAGCTTGGAAGTAGCTGTGAACAGTGGTGATCTACCGGGTGGGTGGTGAATGCGAAATACTCATGCCAAGAGGTCCAGGGGGCAAAGCCAAGGTTCTATTTCTCTACAGGGTCAGAATGAGAGACCCAGGACATAGGCTGGGAGTGTGGTCACCCAGGTTCATGACTGAGAAGCTTATCTATTTCTCAAACATTCAGGAGACATTATCTACTCAATCCCGACTCGGTGTTCCAGTAAGCAGGATAGCCTTGCTCTTTTATTCTTTAAATCTTTCAATTTTTCATAAATGATTTTTTTAATGTAGCCCAGGCTAGCCTCAAACTTATGAACCCTTTGCCTCAGACGCCTAAGTGCTAGGATTATAAACATGAGCCACGTTGCCTGATGGTGAACCCAATCTACTTGGGTTCTTTTCCAAAAAAGCAGCGAGAATTACTGTAGCGGCTAGAAGAAACCTTGACAGTGAAGCCAGACACTTCACAGCTACTTCCTGATGGCCATTGGTGCCAGGACAGGCGGCATGTAATGGGACAGAGCCTTCCCCCCCCATGTTGAGCTTTATTTTATCACCCTTCAGCGTTTCCATGGTTGGTGTTTTTCAAGACAGTCCTGAATTCATGTATTTTTTTCCCTTTTCAACACGGATGATTCATTAAATGTCAAACCAAATGTGGCCTTGTTCAAATACTTTCGTCAGATATTTCTTTTAAACATATCCAGAAATCAGAACAACAAATCTTTTGTCAGTCTCTAAGACAGTCTTGTAAGTAGCAGCAACCAGAGCAGGTGGAGAACAAATGTGTGAAAGGTGACTTCTCTAAGTTACCTGGGACCTTCAGGCAGTCAAAGCTAGGCAGCTGCTTCCTGGGGTCCTCTCCCAGCTGTGCACTCTGGTGGCTCCCATCTCACTAGGGTAATGCTGCTGGAGCAAATTGTCATAAACACTGCAGTCCCCTAGTGGTGAATGTTTCATCATTATATGGGTCTCATTTAGTCTACCAGCTGTCTTGAGAGAATAGTCTTCTTCAGGATAAGAGTTCTTCAGGATAAGGGGACCCCTGCTCTGCCTTGAATAGTAGTGGTTTGGACACTATGAATCCATCTTCCTGGGGAGTGCAGATGGCCAGACTTCATCCCAGACTTCTCTGAGAATGTGGCAGATACCACAGAACCGGTCTGCTCTGGCAGGGAGATTGTTTTCTCTTTCTGGGAAGCTTTCTGCCCTCAGAAGCCTTGCCACACTGGCCTCTGTCATGGAAAGCCATCAAAGCTTTGAGACAGGCTTGGAGACTGATGACACTGGTTATAGATTTTGGTTCTTCCATTTACCAGCCGTGGTACCTAATCCATGAACGTGCAAACCTCAACCTCCTTATCTCTAAGTGCAGAGAGTTGTGACGACTACTTTTATTAGTCGGGGAAGCAATACTGGCAATCAGCACCAACAAACTTAAGTTTCAGGGTCTCGTGGTGAGGAAACCTTATTTCTCCTTCATACACAGCCGAGTAAAGGGAGTTTGATCAACAGCTCTCCTGGAGAAGTCCCCCACGAGGAGTGAATCTTATTGTGTTCCCATCTTTTAGGTACCTGGACTCTCTATTTTCTCCTTGAAAGTGTGTGTGTGTTTGGGGGGAGGGACTTTGAACAGTAGCTGTCAGTCCCTCTGATCACAAGATGCAAATAAATCTAAGCGACTAAGGAGAAACTGTCACCAAATATTCATCAGCCTAAAATCGGCCCCATGGGTGTGTTTACACCATAGACATCAGCAAACATTACAATTCACTCACCCCCTAAAGGAACTGGTTGTTTAACACTTCAAGACTGTCACCCGGACTCTCTGGTTCTGGGACAGTTGCTCCTGCAATTGGATTGGTTCTTCGACCCTCTGAGAGAGACAGATGGGGGCAGAAAGTGGTCCTTTCCATCTCTGACCCTCTCCACGGAAGCCCGCAGTAGAGGCCACATGAGTACAGTGCCTTTGCTGGGATTTACATTCAGCTCTACCAGCCTTGGAGGCCGGGTTCTTGTACTAAGTGTCCTTGACCCTGGTGGGAGACAGGGGACCCCACGTTCTGACATCACCGTGATGTCTGGGTAGATCAGAGGCACCCTCATCTGGTTATTTCTAATCTTTCTTAGGCTCTCCTCCGCTATCGAGCCCTGCCCTGCTATACTTTTGACACAGAGTAGAGGGCTTCTGTGGAGCTGAGTCCCGTGTAAAGAGCTGGCACGTGCAGCCTGAAGCCATTAATCCTCACACACAGAGTGCACCCACCCACGTACATGCCCAGTTTTCTAATATTTACACATCGGACGTCTGCCATTTCCTTTTCTGGGGCCTCTGGGAACTGTTAACAGGGTTTTCCTGCAATGTGGAATTTGCAGGGAAAGGCAGATGGGCCCAGTGTGGCCCAGGCTCAAGTGACATTTGGAAGGATATGACAAAATGTGCTACTGCTTTCCTTACCTGCAACAACCATTTTGTCATCATTTCTCCCAACCTCAGACCAGAACAAAGGCTCTGCTGCTCCAGCCTTGCCTGGATCCCTGTGCACTAAAGGAGTGGGCTGGCAGGGGGTGGAGTTCACCTCGCTCACTCGCTTGCTCGTCATTTCAGCAGAGGGAGGCCATGGTTCAGTGCATCTTTGTTTGTTTTTACAAACTCTGTGGGAGCACCTCCTCACCACCACCATCACCACCACCACCCAATTTGCAATCAGACCTTCCCCAGACT
The DNA here is from genome assembly GCA_004025045.1 of Sigmodon hispidus. Taxonomy (NCBI): domain Eukaryota; kingdom Metazoa; phylum Chordata; class Mammalia; order Rodentia; family Cricetidae; genus Sigmodon; species Sigmodon hispidus. Next base: position 106,311 of record PVIH01004274.1, read on the forward strand.
CTGGAACATAGCCCCACGTGGCCACAAGCTCTAAACAGCAGTACATGAATGGTGAAGTCTGAAATGATGTCAACAGCTTGTGTAGGAGCCAAGGAAAATATGTGAGGGCCCTCGGTGGCTTCATCCCCACGCTTGGAGCAGCGCAGCTGTGAGCCTTAAGTTTTCCTTCTGAGGAGACTATAGTGCATCTGGCAGGATTCAGAACCTAGCTCTGCCTGTCACACCTCTGGATGTCCTCTCCTGCCCTCCACCCACCTTGAGGAACCATTTTTAAGCAGGTCCAAGAGACACATGGACCACAAAATGTGACTAGAACCAGCAGTGTTTGACAAGTATTTGAGGAAAAGCTTCATTCTCACAGTGGTAGACATGGGGGGGGGATGGGAAGACAGGAACAATAGGGTGTCAGAGAGGGAATCCCATAGCCACAGTGGCTCTGGGAAGCACAGAGCTTCCATCACCAAGTCCCGGGCCACTGTCTCCTGGACACAGGAGAAGCACAGAGGTGCTTCCATCCTGCTTTATGCCTTCAAGAAGCCAGCGCTTAAGTTGCCAGCAATCGTCCTTCCAAAATTCCACTTGATCCCACCCATGGAGATGCAGCTAGAGAGCCTCTCCACACTTCTGCCCAGGACTGTGGAGCTCAGGCATTCTGAGGACCCAGCTCATCCGGCAGGCTCTTTGATGGTGTGGCCATCTCCATGGTCAGTAACTTTGCTTTTGAATCTGAAGTGCACAGATGCTGCCCCAGGGGAAGTCTTAAGTGCCCCCACAGTACATTTTATGGGTCAAATGACAAGTCAGTGGAAGGAGTATTATTTTTCTGAGTCTAGCAAGGCTGTGCAGCCTGGAAGAGGGAGCAGCCTAGCATAACTCCCTAGCCACCGATGCTGCCGCCTCTTCCTCCTCCTCCTCCTCCTCCTCCTCCTCCTCCTCCTCCTCCTCCCCACTGCCTTTTCTTCCTTGACCCTTTTTAAATTGCTCCAGCCAAGTGAATCTGGGGGATGGAGGGTCTGTGCATCCTGACAACATGATGGGACACAGGGCCTCTCCTCCTCCACATTGACCCTTGGGCTGGGCTGGGTGCAACTGGCCATCACTGACACTTGGCTTTCATTTTACAATTGTGTTTATACAGAAAACATACTTTAGGAAAAGAACTCTCCCATGGCTCCTGGCCATACCACTTTGTGATTGTAGAAGCCAAATAGGGCTGGGTTTGTTTCCTGGGGACAGAAGAGCTCACCAAGAGGATGGATGGTCTGGGAGCCCACCTACATGCTCCAAGGACGTGGGCTGGTGACTTATATCCTGGCATTTCCTCTTCTGAGGCACCTTTGTGAGAAGACAGGACATCAGGTCACCAGAGAAGAGGTAAAGTTGACCTTGAAGTCCACAACAGAGTTCACTTTGCATCCCTTCTCCTTCACAGGGAATAAAAACAGTATCCTCATAGCTACCAGTTCCAAGCATGTAGTTAAGGGATGCTCCTCAGCCTAGGAGCATCCTTATCACTGTATTTCTAGGTACTGTGTTGATGCTCTGTTTCTCCTCAATTCTTAGACAGCAAGAGAGATACCACCATCCTTTCTTATAAGTTTGGCGCAGAAAAGCAACTTGCTCAAGATCACAAAAACAGAACAACATCACACAATGCTCCAGGCTGTCTAACTTCAAAGTGAAAGTTCTTGGTAAGAAAACCCCTAGTTTCAAGACCTTGTTCTTCATTCATGTGTGAGTGTGTGTGTATGTATGTGTGTTTTGATGTTTTTGTTTTAATGGACCATATCAGGACCAAACATAATAGTGTAGGGTCGTCAGGTGTCCTGGGCCTTTGGCCTCCTTTTAAAGATGTTTCTTCTTGCTTCTTCTTCCCCTCAGACATTGGCCTCTGTGACTCTGTAAAGAATCCCTTATGTGACTGAGCAAAATCCCTGTGCAGAACAGTAGTAGCCCTTTAGCAGAATGTCTTCCAAATGTTCCTTTTGGAATTGTTGAAATATCCATCAGGGGTGGGGCTGGCTTCTACTACAGAGTGTGGCCTCCTGGGGGTGGCTTCCCACCCAGCTAACTGCATCTTCCAGTCTCTCCCACCTACACTGGGTGGTTGGTCCCCAGAGCTCAGTAGCTGAGTTCACACAGCTGTGGTACTTGGGGAGGTCATGCACTCAGGCCTGAAGAGTGAGGCTAAGAGGGGAAACATGAGGGATGGGTGCCCACCCAGAGAGGAAGAAACAGATGAAGAAACAAAATGAATATATATTTATCTTTATAATATATATACTGTTTTATATATGTATATGTAAAATAAAATACTACTCAATCTTAGAAAAGAAGAAAATCTTGTCATTTACAGTAACATGGATAAACATAAAAGACATGCTAAACAAAACCAGGCACAGAAAGACTTTCAGGTTCACTCATGTGATGAAATTATGAAACAATGAACTAAAATTAATAAATTTTTAAAAATTTAAGTTGATTATGTCAGGTGTCTGTCACAATGACAGAAGGTCTAAAAACAATCATTCTACTTTTTACTTCTAATAGTTTGAATTTAAAGCCTTTTAAATTTCAGTCCATTATGGCTGGCTCTTGTTGCTGCTGAGGCTTTGATGAGGCAAAAACCTAGTGCCAAAAGTTGTAGTGCAGGTGAGATGGGGCCAGCATAGGGTTTAAATATATCATACTCACATATGAAGTTATCAGAGAATAAATTCAACATCTCAAACATCAACAAAGTAGACAAAGTCTCACTGAGTTCAAACTGTGACCAGAAGTGGGGTTACTCAGTATGTTGTATCTACTGTATTACAGGAGAACAAGTGGGGATCCAGAGGTGAGTGAAGAATGAGAAGGATCGATTCTAAGAAATTGGTTTACAAGATCACAGCAATGGCAAGTCATCGGTCTGCAGAGCAGGCTGGCAAGGTAGAGACTTCACGGAAATGTTGTTGGTGTGCCTCAAGTCTCAAGGCAACAGGAATCTGGATTTCTTACTCACTGTGGGACCACAAGGTTTTCTCCTAAGGCCTTAAACTGATTCGATGTGGCTAGCTTCTATTATAAAAGGTTATGTGCATTATTCAAATGTACTGATCTAAACATTAATTGTATCCATAACATGTTGTATAGTAATATCTAAACATGATTAATTGGAAGAACTGTGAATATCTAGAAGCTCCTAAAATTAGCTATCACACATACTTCAATCCTTACAACAGCCCTGTGAAGTAATGCAGTCCTTATGCTGGGCTCTAGAACTGAGAATAAAGAACATTAGCAAGTTGACCAAACTAACAGTCAGTGAACTGGCAGAGCTGAGTCTTGGATTTGAGATTGATTCTGGAGTCCAACCTCAGAATTTTTTTTTTTTTTTTTTTTTTTTTTTTTGTGCCTCCCTGGTTTTATGCTGGAGGCTTGGGAGGGGTGGGGCAGGACACTGTTGAAGCATCAGCAAACCCTTTGTTCATGGCTCTGTTAGACTCTAGAGAATCCATGACAAGTTGTCAATGCTGTGAAGCAGTGTGACCAAGCCTCTTACAAAAACACTCCCCTGTGGCCCCCTGGTTCAAGGGTCTTCAGCACTTTCTGTCTGGAGCCCCACCTCTGCCTGGTGTTATTGGACACACCCTGCATTAGGAACAGTGCCCCCCACACTGTGGTTTCTAAACTCTTCCTTACTGCACTCCCAAAGCACTTCCCTTCTCAGAGAACAGCCTGTCTGATGCCCCTTCCCAGCAGCCTACTCACTTAGAAGTCTCCAGGGGGCATCGAATTGAATTTCGGGTTTCTACTTTCCCTGACCAATCACAGTGGCTATCTGAGAACTGTTTCTTAGCCATTGGGAGCCAGGGTGCCTGTCCACTTGCAGAGGACCATGCATCTGTTTTCACCATTGTGAGAAGGTAGGTCTTTATCAGGGTCTGTAAACATACTGTCAAAGGTAAAGGGAGATAAAGAAGAGAGATACGAATTCTCATTAAGGAATCTGAGGGACCATGAGCTTGAATAGGAAAGTGTTTTCTTAGCCTCAGGCTTCTGAGAAAAAGATGGAGAACCAAGGAAGTAATGCAGGGAAGAAAAGCTCATGGACTCCAGGGACTTGAGACCATGGCCTCTCACCAGGTCTAGACTCCACCCTCCCTCTCCAGTCCCCTTCTCCTCCTCTGAACCCACTTTTGTTAGAAGCCACATGGGAAAGGTCAGGAAAATGATCCCTGTGTCTTTCCCACCAGTGTCCGTCCCTCAGACTACACAACACAGGACACTGCAAACCACTGCCGCCATGTTGTTCAGCAGAAACTGTCTCACACTATCTCTGCTGCAGAGGAATGAATTTATTCTCCACTGTGTAAGAGTGAAGGGAAGGAAAGTTCCTGGCTTCCCCCCGCCCCGTCTCAGATCAAACCCGTAGTTTTTCACATGCTAAGCAACCAATGTGACCTGAGCTATATTCCCAGCCCTTGGCTTTTTAAAGACAGGGTTTTACTATGTACCCCAGGCTGGCCTGGAACTCATTATCCCTTTGCCGCTGCCTCTTGAGCACTGGGATCAAAGGCTTGGCTCCCCAAGCCAGACCCAATCTCCCTCTCTTTTAACAAACGAGAAAAACCCATGTCAGAGAGGTATAGATTATTCAAAACCATTGTGTAAAGAAGGCAAATCCTGAACTTCAAGTCTAGGAAAGTGGCACCAGCTGCAACTTGGGACTGGAATGGTCTTCGTGTTTCTGGTACAGCATAAAAGGCTTGCAGAGTCACCACCAAGTCCAGGGCCTCCCTTGCTTTTATGATTTTTTTTTTCATGTCTATCTCGTGTTCTTCCCCTGTCACCTCTCACTCTAAAGACAAAGCTCTGGGTACTTTGTACTTGACAGAAAACTCAAACATGTGTTTGTATTGGGAAAATTGTTCTACAAAGTTCTTAGTGGGTGAAGAAAAGACTTTCCCTGGGGAGAGAGAGCCCTCATAAAATCTTTATCCTTCCTTTGAAAATGGCTTGACACCAGCTCAAACTGACAAGGAGCCAAAACATTGGAAGGCTCACCTTTGGTTATTGCTTACGAATGAAGATCCTACAAAGGTCCTTTGTCATCATTTTCTAGAGTAATTAGGGTAGAGACAGTGGAGAATGATATTGTGACCCTACATTTCTCACAGGAGCCCAGAAATTTCTAAGTATATTCCCAGCTGTTTCTGGAACCATCTTTGATGTTCTAGTACTTAGATCTTATTGTGGTGTTCCTGTGGTGAGGTTCCGAGACAAAAAGGTGGTCACATAAAGACAAGAATTTGTGTGAGAATCCAGTGTTTAGAAGCCCAGTGTTCACTTTTTATTGAAATGAAAGCCTTTATTATCTCAAGCCTGAAGAATAGTTCTCATCTAACCAGGTCTAAGTGACACTGGGAAGTCACTATGCATCCTCAACTGACCTTGATTGATACTTCATCCTAAAGTGAGTATTTGTTTTAAATTTTTGTTCAAAATTTAATCCAGAACACATCATCCTCATACTCAAAGTTTTCCAGTGGCTTCCCTTCATTTTTGGACAGTCTTCTCCATGGAAAGCACCCGAGACCCTCATGACCTGACTCCTGCCTACCTTCTCAACATTCCCATTCTTCATTTCACTCTGCCTGGGAATTTTTACTTGTTTAATACAGTCCTTGCCTCATAGTCTTTGAACTTTTGAAATCTTTTAAAAATGTTCCCTTTGTAGGTAGAGAACATGTTTAATTCTTGATTTATCTAGATTTCTCCTCAAAGAGAAGATATCCTATGTTCTCACCCTTGGTCTCCCGTTTTCGTGTGTTTCTTTCCTTTATAGTCTACTTATTTATTATTTATTTACTGTCTTCTGCATTTAAATATGGATTCCATGAGGCTGGTGGTTTTATCTGTAGATCTAGACTAGTTCATCACACACAGTAGGCACTTAATAAATATGTTTAGGAGAACAAGTGCATTCATTTGCACATTAAACATATCTTTATTTTTTCCATAATACACATATCTATCCCTATTGTATGCAGCAACATATTCAACAACAGCAGATCACATATTAGTGTGTAACAAAACTTTTAGTATATTGGAGTTAAATTCATATACAAGTTTATTAAACATTAACTGTGTACCTTTTTCATGCAGCACCCTCTTCCAGGCTCAGATGCAAGAGGAGAGTTCTAGAAAAAAAATAATGGTTTTCATTTCCCGTAAGAGTCCCCCTTTGTACCAACTTTTAACTAAATCTGTTTTATGTTTTATAATTTTGACCAAAATTGTCAGAATGATTTGTTTACAGGTGTTTATGTTATTAAATCATATAGTATTTAAACATACCATTTCTTTTAATTTTTTTCCTTTTTTATGCTACAGTATCTTTGGGATTATAATTATTCTTTTACACTGAATTGCAATTTTGGAATTCTTGATAAGGAATAATCCCAGTATTGAGATCCCACAATTAACTTTTCAGAATAAGATTAAAAACTGCGCATTCTGGAAGGGAGCCCCTGTCTGGTGGTTTCTTTGCCTGGAAGAGCTTGTTACAAGCTGAGGAGAAGGAGCTGTCATCTTGTTGAAGGTTTCCAGGGACCAAGGCTCCAGGACCTGCAGTAATTTCATTTGTCATCATTGCAAAACCAGATGGTCACGTGAGCTGCCAAAGCCTGCATCCGAGGAGGTTCACTTGCCAACTGTCCTTAGCAATCAGAACACAAGGTAGACAAGGCAGCTGTTGGAAAGGGATTACTTTTAGCAGTTACATTATCATCATGAAAAATAGAGGCAATGCAATTGTCTGTACTTATACATAGTTCCACACTCTAGGCAAAACTGTAGTGATGAAGAAACCTCTAGAAATCGTGATGATAACCATGTTCATGGCTATTGTAAAGGTGTGACAAAAGAACCTCAGTCAGACAGGGTGGCAACACTGTGGCAGAAGGAGAAAGAAGAGTGATTCTGGATGCCATGTGTGAGCGGAGGAAAATGCACCCAGCAGGGAGAAGCAGCTATTCAGTTGAGCACATTATCCAAAGGGCATCAAGACACACATGATCCTGAGTGAAGGAAGTGTCAGAAAACGGAGGAGAATCATGACCTAGAATATGGAGAGTTGTTCTTAACTTTTCTCAGCCCATTAGTCTGTGGGCCAGGGAAATTTTCAGCCAATAACTTCTAGGTATCTGCATATCAGCAAATGGCTCAGCTCTTCCAAGTCACCCAGGAGCGCAGATATATATGACAGTCATCATCTCAAATATTGCCAGCTATCCTGTTCGAAAGAAGAGGACTTCCCAGGTCTTACTTCAGCAATGAAATGTTTTATTTAACAAGTGACCCCATTAAATTTCATTCTCCACTCCTAAGGGAGCTAGAGGGTGGGTAAGCAGGAAGGCAGTGAGCTGGAGATGTATGGAATAGCATTAATGGTAGAACCACACCTCTCTGCCCTACAGGGAATTCCTGGCCCAAACTAGATCAGAGATCAAGAGTACTGAAGAAAATAATCAGGATGAGAACCTGGGAACCAAAGCCTGAAGTCTGAGGCTCAGTTCATGAAGTAGAGGAGGTAAGTATGGTAGCTGTGAGAGGCAGGTTTCCGTATCGTGTCTTTCCATGGCCACCCTTAAACTTAATTCCAGAAACATCCTCTCTCAGGGAGTTAGTAAGGCTACCAACCGACTGCTCCAGGCCCTCTGGGAGTTCTTCCATCAGGAAGCTAGCTATGAGGAACTTGGGCCTGGAATGCAGGATGGAGGGAGTTGGGAGCCTGACACCTGGCTCTCTTTTCCTCAGCTTTAGATGCATTTGTTTTTATTGCTAAACGTTTTAGTGAGTCCCAAATATCCTCAGGAATAGATGGAATGCAGAATGTTGTGTTGAAATTCCTGGATGTGTTCCTTAGGGAGGTGAAGGACTTTTCTGTGTTTAATACCGAAGCAGTTTCACAGAGTGTAGTTCAAGGCCACTTGTCTGTGAATCATGGGGGAGCTTGTCAAACATGGAGTTCCTGGCCTTCTCCCCAGGTTTGTTAAATAAGAACTTCTGCGGTTGGAACTCATAAATTTGCATATTTGACAAGTTTCCCTGATGCAAATTAATGCTGTAGCACCATTGCCTTGCAAGGCTTAAGATGACCGTTGGTAGGACATAGTGGACCCTCCCTAGAAAGAGAAAAGCAAGCCCTTCTAGCTTTGTGGGCTCATACTCAGGGCAGCAGTTCTTGGGTAGCATTAATTGGTCCTGTTTTTCTGATGGTTCATCACCCCATTCTGCCTCCAACCTCTGAACTTTCCAGTTTTGGCTTATGTTTGCTGGCATCTGAGCCACCAGTGGCTAAGATGAGAAAGGCAGGTGGCTGGGCCATAGGGTAGGGGGTCTGCTCTCCCCAGGAGACAATTACATGCTCAGAAAAGGACAACCATGGCTTGTCCTAGGCAACAGAGGGGAACTCTTGTCAACATTTTGAAAAGCTGGCGCCATGCTTGAAAGGGGCTGACGGAACCACTGATGGGTCTGGCTGAAAACCAATTGTTTATGAGGGGGATCAGTGTCAGCTTTGAAGTGAGCCATGCTCGGATTAGCACCGTTGTGCTAACAAGCAGAATGAGCAGGGCTGGAAAGACATATTTAGTCAGGAAGAGGCCAGTGATGAAGGGAAGGCTGCTCAGAAAGCTGTGCAGGGGACTTGGATGAGAAGTCACGGGCTTCTTGTTTGCCTGACTTAATAGGAACTCATGAAAGTCGCTGTTTAGTTGAGTAGCTCATTTTCTGGGATGCTTGTGTGGTTACCATATTCCTGGAGCAAGTGGAACACCTTCTTTCTGGATTGACACATTGCTTTTGTCATTCGCCTGCATCCTGGGGGATGTGCAGCCTTCATATGTCCCACAGTTTCCAAAGGTGCCTTCCCCATTGAACCACAGTTGCGGAATTTGCAGGCCTCTGGGTCATTTTAGCCTTTAGGGCATGTTTGCTGAGAGTGGTGGCTGCAGTGTGCCCGTGGGTGGCAGGAGCAGTTGAAGGAATGGTGCTGTTGCTCTCTTAGCTGCTTCTACTCTTTGCCACTCTATTTTGTTGGCCCTGCTATGAGTGCAAATGCTCCTCATTTGTTACATTAGCTGTAAATGTCTGCAGTGTTAATAGCTTGATCAACATGGCTGCTCCGACCTCATCATAAAGGGGAAGCTCCAAGGGGCCAAATGAAGCTTTGTACTGTGTCTCCTCTGGATGCTTCATCTGAGTGGGTGATGGAAATGGGACAGGAGGCTGACCACGCTACTGACCATACCCTCCTAAGCCTGTATCTGCTTATCTTCCTCATGTAGATACTGAGGAACTGACAGCTCCTTTAAAGACAAAATAGCATCTCTAAAAATGCCATCTCAGTACCTGCCCCTCTTCCCAAATAATCAGCATGTGACATCAATTTCTGGAGTTTAATTGGTCTATTTTTATTAATATTGCAAATTACACTATTATAATATTTGCCTCATATTTTGAAGCCTCATCAGTTCAACTTCCACATCAGTCATATTACAGATGCCACAAAATGCAGCAGTTTTATTCTCTGTGGCATACAAAACAAGCAGCTACATACTTGTCTTAATTTAGGATAAAAGTGGCTTTTCCTCTTTTCTCTAAAAATCATTCTTTAACAGAACCCCAAGTGTGTAGCTGGGTTATGCTGTGTCCAGTCTGTAATTGGAAGTGGGGGCTGCTGGTAGCTTGCCACGTGAACTTGCCTTATATATGATCGTCTTCACCTTTGCCTCCCCACTCATGAATTGGGGATTGTGTCCACCTTCCTTATGCCTCTTCCATGGCTGTGCTAAAGATGAATGAGAGAAGGCCATCAAATGCTTCCAAGTTCTCAAAAGGAAATGGATGTTACAGTAATCCAAAGATTTCTGAGGAAAAAGATATGTGAAAATAATCCATTTTAGTAATGCTTGGAGCTTGCATAGAGAGGAGGAATCACTTCCAGAAGGCTATGCAGGGTGTGGTTGAGAGGAAAAGCTGAGCACAGCTCCTCAAAGCTCAGCCATCTGGCATCCCTTCTGTTTCACCACCCTTCTGTTGCCCACCTGGTGGAGGGCCTGCCTGCCCACTGTGGTTGAAGGGAGTTGGGAGGTTTCTCTAGTGCCACACTGGTGCTGCCACAGCAATCCAGCCAAGAGACACGAGGGCCCATTAATTGGCTAATTTTGCTTATAATATTTGGTCACTGCTAGGCAGGACCAACTAGCTGTCTGTGGGGCCACATTTGTTTGGGTTCCTTTGGAGATCTGGCCTAGCTTGAAATCATTGTTTTTGTTGAGTGGCCCAATGACACCTTCTATCTGCTCCCCTCCTGAACAACTCTCCTGGAAATCTGGACAAGTCTGAATAGAAGAGATCCTCTGTAAGGCTCAAATTTTCTGCTTCCTTCTGACCTCTAATTTTTCTCTTTTGAGAAAAAAACAAAACGAACAGATAAACAAACAAAAACCAAGGCTGGAACACTTGATGTCACAGGATGCTTTGAGAATGTTCTGGAAACCAGACCTTTCAGTCAAGCATGACATTACCTGATGGACATGCCCCAGTCTAAAGTCACCCTAGGTCTTCAATGAAAAAGGAAATAAAGTACAGAGTTCACTATAATCTGAGCTTCAACATTTCCTCCTGAGCGTTGTATGGTCCTAAATTATTTGGTTCTTAGTGGAAATTTACTGGAACTTAGTGACTTATGCTTTTACATTTTTACTCATTATGTTTTTAGTTCAATGATAGATTATTATAGATATTCAGTGTCACCTTTGAAACTTCACACGGGCCCCAGACACCATTTTCATGAACCTCCTTTAGACTCAGAGACAGGTCAACTTACTATCAACATCGAAGTCTTTAAGAACTTTCTATCCTTGTGCTTCCCTATGTTTCCCCTCAGGAAAATGGTGTTACCCTAATCCTGTGTCTGAAACAGCTATGAACCCCCCAGTTTGCCTAGTTCTCACCTGCACTCATCAATGATTTTCTGAACTCTATGTCCTTCCAGGGATACTCTGCCCATCAAAAGAGTGCTTTGGCTTGGGGGTCCATGCAGGAAGGCTCTCGTATCTTCCTGCATAGCCAATACTTGGTTGCAGTTTTTTGAGACATTTCATCATCCTGGATCTCCAGGGAGTATGTACCTCAATGTCAGATGTTTTCTTTACTTCCTTGTGTCATGGCTACAGCTGCAGGTACTAGGGGTAATTTGATTTTCTTGCCTGATGATGAGAACTCTGGTTTGCAAAGGGGGAAATGAGGTGCAGATAGATTCCTCAGAACAGACTAGCAGCTTGATTGGACATGGAGTTCCTCTTGCTATGCAGGAGCCATTTGGCCCTCATTTCTTTCAGATTCCACATGTGTGCAAGGAAGGAAGACCATTCTTCAATCTAAGCTCCATTTCTCCTAGACTTTGAGGACATTTTGCAAATGATATTTGATAAAATGAAAAACATTGTGTTACAAAGAACAACAACCTTTATCTTATTTTTCAATTTCTAATGAAGTCTCAGAATGTGGCTTGTTTTTCTTGGGGAAGTAGGGGGATAATTCAGTCAGCAGTTATGGTTCTTCTCAAGGATGAGATAGAGTTGTTGAAACCCAACTCCTATTGATTCTTTTAAAAATGAAATTGTGACTGAGGGGCTAGTGTGTGTGTGTGTGTGTGTGTGTGTGTGTGTGTGTGTGTGTGTATGAGAGAGAGACAGAGAGAGAGAGACAGAGAGAGAGAGAGAGAGAGAGAAAGAGACCTTGGGATTCTGGTAAGAAAGCAAAGCTGCAAGCATCTTGGAGGAATGTTCACAGCATTGCTTGAGGTTAAGAGCAACTTGCAGGAGCTCAAGTTTCGTTGCATGCCCTGAGCTGGGGCCAAATTCAGTAACGGGCTGATTTGCGGTTGTGACCCTTGAGGACTGGCAAATTTGATAGTTCATCTGGATTGCTTTCTTAGGGATCCCAGCTAGTTTGTGGGAGAGAATCTGTGTCCAATTTGGATGTGGTACACAAGGAGGTCTTACTTTTGCACTCAAGAGAAATCTAGGGTTCATCTGAAGGAAGCCATACATGGGCTCATGTGACAGACCCACGCATTCACTGGCCCTATCTGGGCTTTCTAAAGGTTGAGTGGAGAGACTCTTCCAAGTGCCCCTTGCTTTAGTTTGATGTCTTCATTGTGCATTGATTTGTGCTTAACAAAAAGGAAGACATAGTCTGTAGAAAGAAGCTTAAAATCCCCAAACAAGGGAGACAGTGCTGCACCCTCCATAGCAGGTTACACCTTTTCACCACGGTGCCTGCCACCCCTGGAGGAACAATGCAGATCACCAGCCCTCTCTCTGGACCGGAACTTGAAAAGATCATTTCAGATGCAAAATTAATTTGCAAACACTAGAGCTGGAAAAGCTGGAGTAGCTTCCCACTTACTGACCTCAACCCAACACTTCCGCTTGCCTTCTTCCCTGGGGATCTTTGCACATCAACTAATTCTATCTGCCCATGGATCTTGTCACCAACCAAGTCATTGTTCTCTGTTAAAGCAAGACAAATACAAGCCTATGTTTGTTGTGGAGGAAAACAGCGTAAGTGAATTATTTTGAAAATTGGATTGTGAGATATGCCTGTTTTGTGTAGGGGGAGGTGCATGAAAGGAAAATCTTGTCCTATGGAACCCCAGCTGCAGTGTTTGCTGATAAACCATATTAGAAGAGCATTAGACAACAGCTGCTTATTTTAAAAAAATGTGTACCATGAAAAATAACACTCAAGCAAAACAAGTCAGTAGGAGAAAAGGCTAAAAGTGTTTTCAGATGGTACTTGGGGAAGGATGTAAAGTGCTTTTTTTCTCCCTGGTACCCATTGGGGTTTCCCTTTGTTTTTGTTCCAACCTCAGGTTCTCTGCCCCTGGCCTGGCTGCAAAGGAAAAGCTCACCACAGTGCTGACATCATATACACAGCATGAGTTTAGAGGGTCTTTCTGCTGTGCCAGAGGGATGATAAGGGGGAGCAGAGCCAACATTTTGTGTATTTACTCATCGCAAATTTTTATTTTAAAAACAAAAGTCCTGTATGTCTGGAAACAGTTGAAATCTCCCTTAGTATTTAAACCAATGAAAGAAAACGTACAAACAACCCAAAGTGCAACCAAGAAACACATTAACATAAGATAGCATAATCAGTGACATATTGGCCTCTACTTTCTTTCCAGGTATGGAAGATTCGCGTGTATAGTGTGGGTTTCCAAGACCTTCCTTTTATAATGTCTTCAAAAGCATTATCTTATCTCTGGCACACTCCAACCTCTACCTTGTCCCATGTCTCCAGGATAAGAACAGTGAATGCATCTGAGCCCCAGAAAGCAATATGTTAACTGCTGGGTGTTCAGAGCGCTGGTTGGATGGAGACACGGGTGAGCGTGCATTCTGCATCAGAGCTGCAGAGCGGCAGGATGGATGGGCGCCTTTATGTTGTCTGATAATGCAGCTCTTTGAAATGTTGCTGGCGGACTCTCCTCACATCCTGTCACACAGGACGAGAAACGGGACAGGCCCTTCTGCTTCTCAATTCATCGACCTGCCATACAATACAACAAGCCAGCTTTTTCAAGACCCCTGAATGAAGGCCTGTGCCTGCAAGGGGAATTTAATTGGATTTCTTTATGGGTAGCAACAATCCAATGAAACATTATGTAAGAATGGCATGATTCTGTTTCAGCATGCACTTGAATAATAATATTTTTTATTTATAACAAGAATTCTTTAAAGATAATAGGGGGAATTTTTTTTTTTTTAAATGAAAACACCTTGTAACAGCGCTCACTTTTCAGCTCAACTCGACCAGGAAGCTCAACCTTATCCACGGCAGCTTGTGTTCTATGGATATTTGTGTCATTGTCCCAGCTTAGAAAATGGTTTTAAATGCATAGATTGCAAAATGTTCAGAACGAAGCCAGAGGCTTTCAAAAGCACTTGCTTTGCTTTCTGGAAGAATGATGTTGTTTTTAACAATGCCCCCTGCTTTGAACTGAAGTGCATTTGCACATCCTGGAGAGGGGAAGGATGGCCATCACCCCCTCTGCTCTTTCGAATTTCTTTGTCATTGAGGAAGATTAAGTCCTCTGTGGCTTTTTGACATTTCTGACTTGGTTGGAACAACACTGGAAATGATTTCTTGGCGTCCACTTGGAAGTGCACAAGCGGCTAGTGTGTGCCTGAAATGTCTTCCCTGATCCTTGTTTGCTAAGAATCTTCCTCTTAGTTCATGGTCCCAGGTGTCCTTTTCACTTTCTGGGCACCAGATGGAGTTAAACAGGGAGCAGGACAGCCACCTCCACCCAGGATTATCCACATGCCTGAAACCCAAGGCAGCATATAATTATGCTTATTAACTCATGACTTCAGCCACCCCTTCATCATTTATTTTTCTTTTGTGTTTCTGAATATATCTTTTTCATTAAGTTCAGTTCAAAAGTCCACATTTACTCATCATGTGTTCAACTATCATCTGCTCTGAATGGCTTCCTGCGACACAGCACCCCATTCAAAGTGAGAAGAGAGAGCTCCCTTCTCGGGATTTGTATTGTCTCTGACATGTGTGCTTCTCCGTCATTGCTCATGTGATGTCATCACTGCTTCCTAAGTAGATGGGAAGAGAAAAATAGGCTCAGTGACCCTTCTTATCATTGTGGCCTCAACACCCATGACAGTGCCTGCCTGCACAGAAAGAAATTGAATTTAAAGTTCATAAATGTGAATAAATTGATGGGTGAAGACACAGGCCTAAAAAAAATTTAAGATTTATCTTTTTTCCAAAAAAGAAGCAATTATGCAAAATTTGAAAGGTATCTTTCAATTGTTTATTTATGGGGTGGGGCACGGGCACAGGAGACCTTAGAGTCTGGAAGAGAATATCAGAACCCCTGGAGCTACATTTCCAGGCGATTTGAAGCTGCCTGAGTCAGGTATCCTGGAAAAGCACCAACTGTGAACAACTGAACCAGTCTCCAGCCCCAAATGCAGAATTTTAAACTTCTAGGTCAGGATTCTATGCTCAATTTCCATAGAAATGGACTAAAATCTTAATACCTGCACTTAAGACTCAATGTGTCCCCTGCCCTATCTGTCCAAGATTTAAATACATCAATAAATTAAATTGGTGGAACAGGACAACCCAGCAATCCAATCCTTTGGTGTCTATATTAGTAACATATTATATGTATATATCATAAGTTATACGCCTTACATTAGTAACTAACAGTACTACGTGCTTTGCAGTTTTCAGTTTCCTTTTTAACTCTTGTTTAGTGTCCACTCAACAAGCATCCCAAGTCTAATGTTCTAATCACTCTGTCCAATATGGTCAGTCTGGAGGAGGTGACAAATTTTAAGCAGATTTTCCTGCAGATAATCTTAACGACATACACAAGTGCTGGACACAGAGGCCTAGGAAGGTTTTAAAATCGTATTTAAATTGTAGAGCTTTGTGAAGGTTGCAGACAGGTGTCCATGGCCACGCATTTAAGAGACGATAGACATTTACAATGGCTGGCAAGAACGGAAGGGAGAGTCGAACCCAGTTCTTCTAACTGAGAATAGCGCAAGCTGTTGGCCCGAAAACTAGGAGTTTCTTGACATAAGAGAGCAGTCAAAGATTCAACTTTATGGATGAGAAAGATCTGAAAACCAGAAGTAGGCTTTTATAAGACTGATTCATATCCCAGAGGCTTGATGGTTCTTTCCAGTGCATGCAGGTGGGTGTGAAGGCCTGGTGATGGCAAGTGCAAGTCACATGACGTCCTCTAGCCTCCTGATTCTGAGATTACAAGTGTCACTACGGAAGCCGCTACAGTTTCCCAAACACAATGCCGTTATCTCTATAGATGGCAAAAGGTGAGGAATCTTGACTGCCATGCTTAGACTGATTAAGGAAGCCGTCTAAGAGCATGGAGCAAGGAGGTAGCAAGGCTTGTATTTGAATGCAGTTTTGTTTTGCTTGCCTTGAAACTTGTTATGTTGGCATCATGTCACCTACTATGCTTTCTGCCACCTTATCCATAGTTCTCAGGTTTGTACGAACTTACTGCTGCACAATGTTCTATTCCTTTACTCACACTTAAGAATGAGCATCAGAGGGTTCAAAGAGGGATCAAACAACCTGTGTTTATGCCATGTAGCCTCAAAAATAGATTTGAAGCTTTGGAAAGTGACTTCCATCACCACCACCATCACCACACACACAGGACATATGCACACTGGTTCTCAACCTGTGGGTCGAGACTCCTTGTGGTCATATATCAGATATTTAGATGATGATCCACAACAGCAGCAATGAAAATAATTTTGTGGTTGGGCTCACCACAGCATGAGGTATTAAAGGTCAGAGCATTAGGAAGGTTGAGAACCGCTGCTCCAGAGCTTATGTTACCTATACTTCTTTGGCACCAAAAGAGACTTCAAATGTGTCCAGGCCTGTCTGACTTCAGTGAGTCCCATGTGTGTACATCTGGAGGCAGCATTTGGATGGTGGAAAAGAAATGAATAGCCATTTTCAGTGACCATAAGAGAAAACCTGATGGAATAACTTCTTTTTACCATGGGAAGTAGCTTCATTGGTAACAATCCTAATCTCCCTATGCGGCTGGTGAACAGGATAATGATGCTGTTTGCCAAGGGTCATGGGGAAGGGTGGTGCATAGGGGAATAACTGAACAGTCACGGGAGGAAATACAATCACAGAGTTGTAAAATTGTTGCCATTCAACCCCACTCCTGACAGCCACTCATAACTTTACGACATATTCTCCTTTTGGGATAAAGCTTTCCAAGTTCAGTGTCTGCTCCCCAGAGGCCAGCTCTTTATGGGAAATTTGTGCTAAATCAGCAAAGCTGTATTCGAGTTGGAGAAATACAAGATACTTTCTCTCTGCCTGCTTGAAAGAGACAGTGAGCAGGGAGACTCCCTCGAGATTGCTGTCTCGGGTTGATTCTTGTTTCTCAGCGTTCCAGGCTTGGACGTGATCAGAGTGAAGATGAGAAATGGTTTCCGAGCTGTCTGGATCAATGACAGAGCCAATAAATGGATATTGCCAGTGAATGGAGACCAACCTGAGAGGGATGAGAGGAAGCAATGAAAAGACAGATATCATGGCAGGAAAATAATGGTCAAGAACTTCTTTGATTCTGGGGGAAAACAAAATAATTTTCAGATTTAAATAGGGAAGCATTCTTCTAGGATGCAACTCTCTGTACCCAGGAAATCTTGAAGCAATCTCTTAAAATGTGTTGCTAACATCTATGGGTTATCCACTGAGAGACAGATATCACACAAAGCCATTGGTGGCTTTTCCTCCTTATCCTCACACAAGACGACTGGCAGAAATAACTGTCTCATCTTAAGACGTACAAGATGTGCATGTTTATTCATTTAGTCAATTGATTTTTTTATCTTCAGAAAATACTGTTTGTTTAAGATGGCAGACAAAAGCACAATGCCCTTTCCCTAGGAACTCCACATCCTTGAGGGTCAGGGAAAGGGCAGACACAAAACAAATGGGCACAAAAGACATGAAACAAGCCTGGGGTAAAGTTTGGTGACCAGATAAGCCTTCCAGAAAAGATGCAATATAGCGAAGCTCGGGGTGGGGGTGGGGCAAATCCTCTGTGCATTGGGGGACAAACACAGAGAAGAGGAAGCTGATAAAGGAAGGGCAGATGATGGAACAGAGTTGAAAAGCCAATTAAGAGCAAGGTCCTGAAGCATGGGGCCTTGAGTAGGCTTTGAAGCTTTCGTTTGAATGGTAGAAGCAAGGCATTGGCAGGCACATCACTGGGTACACTTTCAGTTGCTATGACCTTTGAGTGAAATAAAATTCCAGCTCTCTTCCATGGACCATGCAGAGTTGTAATGGGAGACTTGGCTCCATCCTTCCCTGGGATGTGATGGTGAACAATGAGCCATTAGTGAGGAAGAAGGAAGAATATTTCCCTTCATTCAGTGTGAGATCAGGCTACTGTACATATTACTCCTGCTTGCAACCCATGTGCTCCAAGCCGATTTTGTCCACACCAGCTGCAATAAGGGTTGGAAAACAGAGTCAGCTATTAGTTATTAACAATATGAAAGCCTGGGGTCTGGTATTAAAGGAAAAAAGGGTGACAGATATCAGGGAATAAATAGGCATTTGCCTCAGAAGCCTTTGAATGGAGGAATGATGTAACCCATCACATGTTTTAAAATGTCAGATTGAGAGCATGTCAGGAGGGCCACACAGAAGATTCCAGTACTTCTAATAATTACAGGAATGGTACAAGTTAAGGTGAGAGAAACAGTTAAGGTGAGAAGCATAAAAATTGAGATGCATTTAAAGGTAAGGCTAGGGAGATTTGCTTGTAGATTAAAAAAAATAAAAAAAGATAAATATGAGAGGAAAAACAGATATCAGACATGGCTTTTCAAATAATGAAAAGAATGAGCCTTTCCTCCGACTAAGGTGGTGAAGACTGAATAAAGGCATGTTTAGGAATGAACTTCACTGCCAGTTTTTTGTGTATGGAAGTGCTGGCAGAAAATTCATATAGAAATTTCCAGAAGGAAGTTGAAATTGCACGATTCACTGTAGGAGGAGGACTCCACAGCTTAACAAGTGAAAGTTGCTGGTGTTGAGATGACATTCACAATTACACAAACTCTTAAAGAACTTGGGCTGGACCTGGTGTGGGTAAGATGATAAAGCCTATGCTTTATCCCTGCCTACACAGTCAATGGCTTTCCATCAGTCAGGAACTGCTGGCCTGACCTTGCAAATTCATCAGTAATTAATCTCCTCCACCTGTCCCTCTGCACCATTTCCACTTTCATCTGTGTCTTAGTCACATTAGTAGATGTGGATCAGGGTGTGACCTTCCCAGTTTTGTAGAACTGCTTTCTGTGAGGCTGCGCCTGGCTCGGAGACATTCCATTTTATCCACAATTTGAATTTGTTTCCATTTTTAGAATGGAGGATGATCTACACCTTGGTGAAAATGTGGTAGCACCATCTCTACCCATTAGGTAGAGACTGATAAATAACTTATTCCTAAAAATAGAAAGGTAACATCAAAAGCAAATATCAAAGTAAACTGGGAATATAGGAGTGTAGGATATATTAATATTGAATCAGTAAAACCAGGCTGAAGAAATCAGACAAAGCAGACTGAGGAAAAGATACAGCTCCTTTACCTGGGCCCTAACAGAGGAGGACCACCTCACTGTTATGGTGATGGTCCCACCCTCCCAGCTCTTATCACTCAGTGTGTACAACAAGGAATCAATATGAACAGAACTCAAGGTTGCTGGGCTTGACTCAATCCCAGCTTTGACTCAGTTTCCTGGTATTGTCATCCTTTTCTCACCTGTCTAACTATCTAGAGATGAAACTCATCTACGTTCCCATTCATTTTTTTTTAACTTGGCCTGCTCTTCACCTTTCCACCCTCCTCTATTCCTCACTTCTGCAATTTGGCTCCAACATCAGCAGCATCTCTATCAGATAGATCTCCAGCCTGGCTTCAGTCCCTTACTCCTGCAGAGACTCTGAGTGTCCTTCACCTTCCTTACCTCCTAGGTGTCTTTGAAACTTCGTGAACTCTGCCATTGTCTCTTTAACCTTTGTATCCATTCTGTAACCTACATGTGAACATTTATAGAGATTTATTTATTGTGTGATGCATAATGTGTGATCTGAGAGTCAATATTAGTGATTAAGATTGGAATAAAAGAACTTATGTTTGCCTCAGCTAGGCTATCAAGAAAAGTGGAGCTACTTGGCAAATAGCTGCCCATGAAACCACCATACTTTGTGAATTTGTTGTTATTCAATAAAGTCTGACATCATGGAAAGAAGCAAGCATGTTTGTCTTATGCTTCTAGCATAGCATGCTCATGACATCAGAGCAAGGAGATAGAGTAGATTTTAATCTGGGACAGAGGCTGTGCAAAAAAAGGATGTCCTGGGGGCCATATAGCCTAAACACACCGCCAAGAATGTGAGGTGAAGACAGAGTTGGGGTCAAAATCTGATGGGATGGGAAAGACAGTTGTGTGTCACAGAGCAGTGGGGAAAGTGAAAACATCAATATCACAACAACCCTTGATCATGAAGTTTTGGGATTAGGTCTTTGAATCCCAAAAGGAGACATGGCCTTTGTTTCCCGGCTCAGTTTGGCTACATGGAAGGGTTATTTACAGGGTAGTCATTTTAAAACAACTCTGCAGAGACCGAAGCTGTGTCATGAGGCCTTCACTAAGTCAGTTCACTGTTAGTAACACTTTTTTTTTTTAATTTCCAGAAATAGAACATTATTCTAGAATAGGGGAATGCTGAGAATGTTCCCAAGGGCTACCTTCATTGACTTGTATTCCCAACCATCTATTTTTGATTGATTTACGGAGACAGGAGATTTTTGTAACCACCACAACCAGAGGACTTGGTGAAGCTTGAATTATGTTCTTTTCAAGACTCATATACCATAGCCCGAATTCTCTGTGCCTCAGAAAGTGACCTTATTTGAAGATCAGAGCACTGCATTTGTAACTAGTAAACATGAAGGCATCAGCATGGCCCTAATTCTGTGTCACTGGTGTAATATACGAAGGAGAAATCTGGTGCCACAGAGATGCCCCAGGAAGGAAGGTGATGTGGAGACACAAGGAGTAAATGGTTTCTGTAAGATGTGAAGGGGAGGCCTGGGACATTTCCTTCCCTCACAGAAGGAAGCAGCACATCTAGATTTAGACGTGAAGCCTCCCAAAGTGTGAGACAATAGATTTCTGTAGTCTCATTAACCAAGTGTATGGTGCTTAGTTATCACAGCCTTGTCAAGCTAGCATGGGCTTTGTATGTGTGACTTTAACAAGTGTGTGCAATAGGACACTATAATTCACAGAGAGTCATTTAAGCCGAGATATTTACTCATCACAATTTGTTGTGAAGTCCTATGCTTGGTCCCATGGATTTGCCTGTATGCTGCTCTTTAGAACCCCCAAAAACATCTTTCTGGCTGCACCAGTTGCCGTGGTGCTAATAGAATCACACCACACACATTCCTTAAACTAGTAATGCTAGTTTGTGTGGGGGAACCTTTGATTGTGCCAATAGCTGGCCCCTGTCCTATTCAGGATTCTCATGCTACAGAATTAGTCTGAGCTGAGACACAGGAATCAGTTGCATCTGTTTACTGTATCCTTTGGATTCTGTTTCCTCCTGTCTTCTGTTGGAGCATCTTTCCATGGCAAGGACAGCTTCTATCTATAAAGATGCATCTGCTGAGGGCAATTTGAAGGTGGGATTTCTTTTCTTATAAAATAGCTCTAACTTCCATTCTCACAGAAGGCTGGTAGAGGGCACTTGTGGCAAGAACAGTGGCATTATTGATGGTGACCCTCACATACATATCACACTGTGTAGCATAGGTAGGAATGAGTCAAAGCAGATAAACCAGAAAGTACAGCACAGATGATGTATAAACATCCTATATCTTTCATTCAAATCAACAAGGAGACTGCAATGGTTGGAATGAGATGAAAAATCAATTAAGGTTAGTGTTTTATTTGGTTTTTTTTTTCTTTCTTTCTAAGCAGCAGACAGTTTCATTCTATGCAAGCAGAAAAAGAGATAAAGCTCCCTGAAGTCTCTCCACCCATATAGTCAGAATCGTAAGGGTTGGCAGGTCACTTACTGAGTGAAGTGGGAGAAGTATGGTCCTGTAACCAAGAGGGAAGAATGGGTCTTGAAAGAAGAGGCAGCTACTAAGTGGCTTCATGTTTGTAGGGGTGGACCCCATATTTCTATGATTCTCATATCACAGTGTGATCCCAGACAGAAACTGTCAAGCAAGTGAAAGAAAATGGTACAGGCCAAGAGAAAAGATTTTCAACAATATCTTTAATACAGAGTTCAAGAATAATATATACAAGGTGGTCAACAATAAGAGAACAAACAAAAGAGAAATAGGCAAAATATCAGATCGGACACCTCATTAAAGAAGACATTTGGATGAGAGATGATGGAGAAGGTATTGTGGTTTGAGTGACAGATATTCCCTATGTGCACATGTGTTTGGATGCTAGGTCCCCTGCTGGTGGCTCTGTTTGAGAAGGTTATGGAACCTTTAGGAGGTGGGGATTAGCGAAGGACATGCATCACCAGGATGGCTCTGAGGTCTTTAATGTTTTATGTGTCTGAGTCTTCATGCTCCTGCACCCATGTCTTCCCTGCCTATGGACATGCCTTCCTTACCAAGATGGATCTGTCCCTTTGGAACTGTAAGACAAACAGCTCTTTGTTTCCAAAGTTGCTCTTCCACAGACTGTTTGAATCACAGCAAAGGAAAATACACTAATCCAAGAGGCCCAACATGATATAATGCTCGATAAGTGCCAATCAAATTTCTGTAGATAGAAACACCCTGTCCACAGATATTTACAGCAGCTCAATTTGCAATTGACAATATTTGTAAGAGCTGGGATGTCCTCTGGCAGGTGAGTAGACAGATAAAAGTACTATTCAGCAAACACACAAAAATGTCATGAAAGACTAGAAAAAATTTAAATACCTATTTCTAAGTAAAAAGCAACCTGAGTATGCTTCATACTTACTAATTTAAGTACACGACATTCTGAAAGAGGCAAAGGTGTAAAAACAGTGAAAAGTCCTGGATGTGCAGGGCTTAGACAGGAGGCCAGAGTGAGCTGCAGGACGCAGAGGGCTGAAATAAAGAGATAGCTAAACTGTTAAAGTAGGGTATTTTAACTAACACAGTCAATTTTTATAGAGTTGAAGATGTAACTCAAAAGTAGGGTACTATTGCCTATGGACATGCCTTCCTTACCAAGATGGATCTGTCCCTTTGGAACTGTAAGACAAACAGCTCTTTGTTTCCAAAGTTGCTCTTCCACAGACTGTTTGAATCACAGCAAAGGAAAATACACTAATCCAAGAGGCCTATTCTTGTGTGACACGGCGAGGGTGGGCACACAGTGCGGTTTGCAAAACCTATAGGATGTCCCATAATGAGCCCTAATGTAAAGTGTGGACTGTAGTTGTAATAATTCACTAATGTGTGCTCACTGATTATAATGAGATAGCACAGCAATGCAAGATGCTCATGAGAAAGGGGTGGGGGGAAGAAGATGCAGAGAAGAAGCACTCGGGAAGTCGCCACTGTCAGCTCAGTCCAGCTTAGCATCTAAGATAGCTATAGAGATAAAATCTAAGCTTTGGGGTGATGGTGCGTACTGAAGTCAGGGCAGCCATATACAAGTTAAGTACCCTACTTTTGAGTTACATCTCCAACTCTATAAAAATTGACTGTGTTAGTTAAAATACCCTACTTTAACAGTTTAGCTATCTCTTTATTTCAGAAAAATAAAACTACTCTATACACCAACAGAAACCTCTAAGTAGGATGAGCATGAGGTGCTTGGTTTTTCTTCTGCCCTAGTCCAGGATGCCTGTAAAGCATTGCTGTGGCCTTGCTAAGCCTTGCTAACCTTCAGCAGAACACATTATGCTGTGTTAGTCTTGCCTTTTGAATGAACTGGAGAGACTTGCCCAGGGTGCCCCGGTTTTGTGAGGATTGAGCTCAGGTAAAGCTTTTAGATCTCAGTTCTCTGCTTTGCATTTCCTCCTCTCCAAGATGCTTTTCCAAGACCTCAGGGGCTCATTTTCATTTCCCCCCATTCCTTGGTAGAAGAGAGAGGACCAGCTGGGCTTACTATTGTAGGTGCAAACTCTGAACTGCTGGTAATCAGAGTGGAATAGAGAAAAGGGACAAGGAAAGAGGGACAAGCCAGCCCATCAACAGGAGCCACCATGAGGCCAGTTCCAAGACCACCATCAAACTAGCTTATCTCGAGACATGCAGCCTCTGAGGGACCCCAGAGCTGCCACACTTGACCAGGACTTAGGTAGGTCACCGATGCCTTCCCCTCCTCTCCCATTCTGATCTCCCTAAGATACTCCTAGATCTGTTACGACTGCCTGAAAGCCAGTCCTGCCAGCCCACCACTATCCCGTTGGGACTCAGCTGCTACCCCTGGTGTAGACCCAGAGTCCTCTAATTCTTCCTCTGTCAGCATCCTCAGTCATTCTTCTTAGTCCATCTCTATTCTATTGAGTCCCCATTGACCCCATGTCTTCTCTCTTCCAGGGACCCCACAGTCACCTAGCTTGGTGGAGACCCAGGCAGGCTACCTCTTCCCTCCTTTTGTTTTATTTCATCCCTCTAGAGTACCCCGGTTCTTCCTCTGCTGCCCTGTATGGACCCAGACTTTGAACCCACTGATCAGTTGGAGCTTGAATCCAGAATGATCCCAAGACTGAAATCCAAGCATCATTCTGCAGGCCCATAGCTTGTCAGGTGAAGTAACAACTACGAAAGAACAAAACACTCAGCCAACAAAGGTGAGACCAGATATCCTCACCAAAGAATCACCACAAACATCCTGATTCCAAATGCCTAGATCCCAGTATAGAACCACAAACAAGAACAATTAATACAACATGCTTCCTTCAGAATACAGTCAGTGCAATATTTCCTGAGAAAATCAATTTAGCTAAAGCACAGCCAAGGATAGCAATTATGAATATAATCAAGTGCCTTAAAGAAGACATGAATAGCTGCTTAATGAAGAAGATGAAAACACAGTTGGTTGAAATGAAGAAAACAATACAAGGTATAAAGAACAGCTTAACCCTCAGCTCCTGTCCAGATTCACATATAGACAGCCACAGAGGACTGTGGAAGAGCTCGACTTGACTGTCCTGGATTGCTGAGTGGTCCTTCTTCCCTTGGCCTGACTGTACTTTTCCTTTCTTTCCGAGATTGAACACACACACACACACACACACACACACACACACACACACACACACACAACTAGTCTAAGATATCATACCCAAAGGCTGGTTCTTACACGGAAAACTCCCATTGTCTCATCTGGAGCAAGCCCTGGTCTCTCCACAGGCTTGACTTGGAAAATCTGCAGGACCTTGGCTACACAACCTCCTATATTAACTTCATGGAAGTTAAAAGAAGAAAAGAATGGGCATCTGCTGGGAAAGTGTTTTAAGGTTCATGATGTGCTGTCTCATCCTCACAGCAAACTTTGACTTAAGATAGTGTTGGTCCAGCTTTTAGAAGAATCTGGAGTAGTGATGAAGTGGATCCACAAAGCCTAGAGCTGATTACAGAAACACAAGCCGAATATGTCATGAAGACCACAGCTGTCTTTCTCTGACTCTTTCCACTTCTAATTTGGATCCGGTTACCATCCAGAACCAAATAGATCCTTGAAAGATACTCTGTCCCTGGCCTTTATATGAGTTAATTGATGCTGTGCATTGACTTGGAGAGCAAAATTAAGGAATGACCAACTCCTTTCTACTTTCTTGTGATGAGACAAGATAAATTTTTCTGCAGATCATGATGTTGGAGGGTGACATGCGGGAGACACTTGTGGGAACAGAAGATATTTGATGCAAAGGGCTTATGGAGAATCTTCTTATAAGAGTTGCCATTATTGAACACTGACTGTGTCAGCCACTTGCCTAAGTACTGTTCTGTAAGCTATTTTAGCTTCATTGTCACCTTACAAGGTGGGTCCTGTGCATGTCACTACTTTACCATGAGGCAACTGAAATATTCCATGCCATGTTGTTAGCACAAGACCATACAGACAACAAAGACAGATCTGGGATTTAAGTCAAGAGAGATGCTTGCTAACTTTCTTTCATAAACCTTCTTAGCAGCTGGCAAAGGTCTGATTGGCATTTCCCAGCTTTGATGAGCTGTGGAGTCCCCATCCAACCCTAGGACAAGCACTACTGGACATTAACATTTGTAGGTAGTTAGATGGTTTCATTACATGACAATTTACTATTTTAGGGCAAGTTTCTTGATCTCCCAGTATCTGTTACTCACCTATAAAACAGGTTTGGTAAGATTCCCTAAGCATATGAGGGTACAGTGAGGGTTAAAGGAAGCTATATGTAGAAGGCACCTAGCACCCTTCCAATTTGATAAACGAGAAGAGGAGTTTCAGAGAGATTAAGTCACTTGCCAAAGATCACACAGCTGGTGGCTATATTGCCTTCTTGGACAGCAGATTGAAGGGAGTTAGGGGCTGTTTCTGAAATGAATGTAATTCACTATAAAATGAGTGTAATTTGGACACCAAATACAGTGGAGAGCATTGGCCGCTAATAGAGAAAATATGATTTAGTGGTTGGTTTTTAAACTAAACAAATTTACTGTGGTCTCTAAATGAGTCTCATGACAAGACCAAAACATTTCTTTTGCCCCAGATTACCAATATCATATGTTAAGAAGAGAAACCAGATGGCTCTCTAGCTGGTGTCTGTGGAAATATATATAGGTGGACTGTTTCTTTATAGCTGTTGGCATATAAAATAAGTCATTATTCTAAATAGAAAAATATTGATGATGTCATAGAGGCCATCGAAAGACACATCAACCTGATCTGATGAGCTGGAAAATCAATAGACGCTTTCCAAACAAGATGACATGCCCTTTTAATTGGTTGTGTGAGTGTGATATACTATGTATTGTGAAGGTCCAAAGTTAATTCTCCATGGTTTGGGGTTTTGATTGTTGTCTCTGTTTGCAGTCACTTTTGCATCTACTTACTGCATTATTAATAGCAATAATAGTACCTGCTGTGTGTGCATTTCAAGAGAGAACAAATCCATTGGTTATGCACATGTGCATCACAAAGAGATCGGTGTGTCCACCTGCCTCCCAGATGGCCAAGGGATTGCTGGTGTGGGTTTGGGCAGTAACACATCAGCTGAAGACTACGTTTCTCATGAGGTGTCAACTGAAAGGTGATTCATTCAACAACACCAATAAATTCTGGTTTTGGACAATGCCCTGATGGACAAGAGTCAGAAATCACCTAGAAACACCCCAGATACAGTATGTTCTGAAACACTAGTTGTTGCTCTATCTCCCAATGAACCCTCCTGGCCTTTTGTAATGTACAAATGCGCCCTTGCTGAAACCCCTTGGTGAAAGTCATTGAGATATTTGAGAATCAGGAGGTGGCTACCCGATGTCTCTCTGTGTGGCTTCTACTGAGGCCTGTGCAATACTTTTCCAAAAAGCAGTCTCAGGTAAACATTAAGGGGCTTGCTTCCAGAGGATTTGACATCCTTTGTGTTGTCTTGGTACCTTTCCTTGATTTCATACTTTTTGGTCCAAATTTCCCCTTAGAAACTGACTGCTAGTGTAGAGAGACCAGGTATGATGGCAGGAGGGTAGCACATCACTTCCTGGGAAGGTAGAACTGAGGAAACTTAATTACTTAACGAGTCCTTTCCTTGAACCAACAGAGGCTTTCACTGATATTCAGGCTAGTAAAAAGTGGCTGTTTTTATTTAGTTAGCATGGGATGGCTTGAACAAAAGATAAAATAGACAACTGAGCATTCTTTGACACTCCTTTCTGCAAGAGCCATGTTTTTGGAGAAAATGATACATAAGGAAAGACATGTCAGAGCGAGATTAGAGTGCAGAAGGAGGCCAAAGATAAGGGAGAGAGACCGAGGAAAGGGCGAAGGGTATACTCACATTGCCCTGTTAGCCTCACATCAGCATCCCAGATGTTGCACAGCTCTGTTTGGCCCTGGGAAGTCCACCGTGCACTAGCAACAATGTGGACACCTTCAGTCCCAGTAAGGAAACAGCTGGAGTGTCAGGCACCACCACGTATCCTTGGTTTCTATGAGTGATCGGGAAGTTGAAATGATAGTACCCAATTGTTGTTATGAAAGGAGAGCCAATAGGGGTCCAACAGCAAGGAGGTAGGAAGAAAGCAAAAAATATAGCTGATGGCTGGGCTAGGAAGCAGGCCTTGATGCTCACACTTCGGCTTAAGAGGTTCTCAGCTGGCTAGTGGCACATCATGTTCCAGAGCTTAGGAGGCTGGGACAGGAAGATCAGAGAAGAGTTCTAGACCAGCCTGAGTGAAGCAACAACCTGATTCAAAATATAAATCCCCATCCCCCAAATCAAATGGGGGGAAAGGGAGAGAGAGAATGTCCTATAGCCTTTGCACGTCGATAACCATCATCAATGCAACAAATGTCTTGCTCTAGAACACTCCTATATTTACAATGGCTGTCCTCATTAGGCTTCTATTGATATGATAGACATCATGACCACAGGCAACATGGGGAGGTTCAGCTTATATTTGTAATCCTTCACAAAAGAAAGTCACTGGAGGAAATCCACGCAGCAAGAAAACTGGAGGCAGAAACTGAAGCAGAGACCACTGAGGAACACTGCTTACTGGCTTGCTCAGTCTGCTTTCTTATACAACCCAGAACCATCTGCCCAGGGGCAGCACCATTCACTGTGGGCCAGGCCATCCATATCAACCATTCATCAAGAAAATGCTCTGTATACTTCCTACAACCAAATGCAGGTATTTTCTCCACTGTGTTTCTCTCTTCTCAGATGGGCTCTAGCTTTTATCAAGTTAACAACAACAAAACCAAGCAAACAACAATAAAGAAAGCCCCCAAAACCTTAACTAGCACAATGACCAACGTCAACTGAGATCTCTAAGCCTGCTCCTTGTGAGGGGCCCCCAAGAACTCAGGCTGCCCTGAAGCAGAGTTGGCTCAGTACCTCACGCTGTATCTTCTTTCTGCTGTCAGAACAATGGACTTTAGTTATCTTCCCAGCATAGGGTTAAATGAGGCAGCTGGATGCTTCAACCTGGTGAGTCCTCAGTTTCTCTTTTTCTTTCCTGCCTCTTCTGACCGCAAGTGCCCTTTTCTTTATAAGCAGAAGTTAGAACACAAAGATGAGTTTCTTCTCACTGAGCCCAAGCAAACTGTAACTAGCAAAACATTGCTTGTATTTCCAAGCTTAAGGAGAGACACTTGGTCAGGTCCCTCCCTTTTTTAAAAATCATAACTTTGCAATAAAGACTTAATATTTACTCAGAATTGCTTCAACAAAAAAGAGATTAGTTAGGAAACCATGAAGGGATGCCAGATCTCCTTGTATCCATTACCTCACCATTTATGAGAAATACATATTTATAGAACATGCATTTTGTAATTTTGGGGTCTACCTTATTAGTTTCCATAATGAGTTTAATTTCATCAGGTTTAGCAAAGTCCTGATGCTAAAGTTAGCCTAAACCTATTAAATATTGAGGTGGGTTTTGCCAGGTTTGTCTTGTTACTAGGTCAGCTTCATGAGGTGTTCTGACATGGGAGGTGTCTTAACCCCTCAGCTTCCTTCAGTGGCTCTGTTTACTCTCAGACAGGAGCACTGGGGGGGGGGGGGACTTGAACTTGACATTACTGAGTTTCTTATACTACAGGGATGCTTGTGAAAGGAAAAATGGGCCAAATTAAAACTGGCCTGTGGGCTTTATTTTTTATTTCCTGTAGCTAAAAGTGTATAAGTTGAACTGCACTAAATAAAACACAATAATTTGTTCTTGAAATTAGCAAGCACACGTTCCACCCATAAAACCACCATTCTGTGATGTGAGACTGGATTTCATTTCAGTGCTCTTGATTTATTGTTTGGTTTGTTTTATTTTGAGGGGGTGGGGATAAGATGTCTGCAGGACAGATCTATTAAAATGGCCGACAAGAACAGATTTGCAAAGGTTTATTAATCCTTAAGAAGTCTGAGTCAGTGAGTTGAAAACATTTAAATGTTAGGAAAAAAATTTAGAGGTCTTAAAAATATATATGTATAGCTTGAACCAAAATGTTCGGTGAGAGGTCTGGAGATCCTTCTGCCTTTCCCTATCTATTTTACCGTCTATTGGAAAGTTATTCTCCAGGTGCTTCACTTTAGTGCTAAAGAGACAGACAGCCTTTTTGTCTCTCAAGATAGAAACATGGTGAATTTGGAAGTCTGAGCTGGTCTTGGAGAGTTTTGACACAGATCGCCAGCCCTCATTCAACAGGCCCTTCTGCACACAGATGTGTGATGCTTTGACACAAATGGGCATGATTGGAAAAAATGGTGAGCAGTTTGGTTGGAAGTAAGAGCCAGGGACTACTTCCCCAAAGGGGGGAAGTTTTAATTTTTTTGGAAAGACAGCTTAAAGACAAAAGCTGTCAGAACAGCTCAAAAGAACCTTGGTGAATATGGAAACAAAAATATCTTTCTAGGTTATTCCATTCTGTTTGAGTAAACACAAAAGAGAGATTCCTGGGTCATGTGGCAGTACTAAACATATGGATGAAATGTGAATGACCACTGATGACTCAGGAAACTGTCAGAGAGAGGGAGAGAGCTGATATATTGGTAGACATAAGCTTCAACCTGCTTTCAGACTCAGACATCACCTCACTGCTCTGCCAATCAAATAACTCCGTTCTTTGTTGTAGCAGTAACTTGACAGATGTCAGGAGCATATGACTGAAAGGCTAGAGAGTAGACCAGTTTTAGCTTGAAGATTGTTGCAGGGATCAAGCTAATATCACAGTCACCTTCCCTTGGATCCACTCATCCATTCTTCATGATTCAATTCTACATGGGATCAACATGGCTACCACGAACTTAGGCCCAGTGAAAAGAATGCTAACTTCTTCCCCAATGTGCTCAGCAAAAATACCATTGTATCTTGCTTTGGTGAAATCATTTACCATCTTGAACCAATCAAATGGCCAGGAATGTTGGCACTGATGAGTCAGGTGTAGGTCCCAGGCTTTCTTTTGAAGTTAGGAGAAGCATAAGATCTTCCCAAATGTGTGGATTGGGAGAAAAAGACTCCCTGGAGAAGAAGATGATGGAAACTGCCTGGAAGAAAAAAGAAGCTGGGTGTTTTCTACAAAGCAAGATTATTTTGCAGGAGTTCTAATTGATCTTATAATAAAAACCCAAAGCCAGGTATTGGAAGAGGTTGAAAGATCAGAGAGACAGAGGAACAAGCTACAGCCACTTCTCACCAGCCATTCCTCATGCCAAAAGAGGAAGATCCTGTCCCCAGGAATCCTCAGACTGAATGCCTGAGTCCTCACTGGAAAGGGAACTCTGTCTCCTCCAGTCTTATAATCCTTTCTCTGCCCGGCAATGTAACTTCCTGGTTCAAACTTCTGAGAGCTGGAATTAAAGGCGTGTGTCACCACTCTCTGACTTTTATGGCTAACTCTGTGGCTGACTCTGTGCTCTGATCTTCAGGCAGACTTTATCAGATACACAATATATCACCACACAAGATATCAAATAGAAGAGCCGAGTCACAGGGAGTCACTAGGAGTCACAGTCACTGTCACAGGTTGGGACACAGAAGTTAAGCCTTTGGAGAATTCTCAGAAACAACTAAAGAACACCGAAGGCTGAAAGCTTTAAACTGTTTGCATTGCTATATAAGAATAGTATGTTGATTTGCCTTCCAAAGCAATGTCACTGGAGCATCTGACTATGCTTGACGCTCTCTAGATGACCCATGTCACTTATGACACAGTTGTATAAACTTATGCAATAAATCCCCAACATTGTTTTAGTGAAGTTGTAAAAGATTTTATTCTGGTGGAAATACACATTCCCTTACAGATTTACTCTGAGGATAAAGAAGTCTTTAGGGCAGTTAACCTGAGATTCCCTGTCAGTGACTGTAGGTCTGCTTGACCCATCTCTCCCCAGGGGTCCTCAGCATCTGCCAGTTTCCTTCCCCATTTCTCCTGAGCATGGCTTGGTACCTTCTCTGCTCCTAAAACTGCCACAGATCAGCCAGTTCTATCCATGTTTTTAAAAACTGACTTTGGTTTGACAAGTCATTTGCAGCATCATTTAAATTTGTAAGCCCAACCAATTCCAGATTTGCTTTCTATATAATTTCTATTTCAACTTTTTAGTTGATTTTTACACTTACTTTCCTATCTCCTTAAGGTGTATGTTTAACTTCTTTTCTTTTTAAATTATTTTTATTACATTTATTTTTGTATGTGGGGGTGGGGGATGGAGGGTTCATGCTATTTTCTGCCTAAGTAAGTTGTTTTCACTACAAAATCTTTAGCCAGGACTGTTCTGTTCTCTGCTGAAGAGAAAAATCTCTTTCTAACCTGTTAGGCACTTAGCCCTTTCAACCCCCAAATGCAAATGATGTTTAATGCCTGTTGAATTTCATCCTGTATCTGTTTCTTCAGTCTGTACCTCTGTTTTCCCAGCCGCCATCTCCCTGATAGGCTTCCTGGATCCATCTTCCATGACATTTACTTTTTTTTCATTTTGTCAGGGTTTTTTTTATATATTCTTTCTGTCTTGGGATACATTTTGTCCACATCATTATCCCCGTGCTCATCCTGTTACAGCCTACTTTTCATTTTTTTTTCTTTTTTATTTAAACATTTAGAAATTATATTTTTAATCTCAAAAACATTTATGTCCTTTGATTGTGGCATTTAATCATAACTTTTTATCATTTAATTTTTTGTTAAATGGGATCTTATTCCCTTCCAGGAATATGTTGTCCCCAAGTCTATGTCTTGTTCATTCCAAATCATAGCTGTTCTAGGAGGCACCCAGCACCTATGGGAGGCTAAGCACAGTAAAGACACCAGAGTAGTTCCTGGGCCAGGGGTGAAGGTGACACTGTAGGCCTCAGATAGCCAGTCCTACTCCAGGATCAAGGTAATGGTGGTCTTTGTCTCAGGGTCTGAGCCATATCCTCACTATGGGCCTATAATATCAATAGGAGGCCTCAGAAAAGCCATCCTTAGTTAGCCTTTCTTTTGTTTCCATTGTCTCCATATTGCCTCTAGGTGCTAACAATGGGCCTTTCTCCCTCTGTAGAGAGTGTATGCGGAATCCCAAACCAAGATCCTTTATATATAATATATATACTCCCAAAGCAATATCCTTTTATATATGGTTTGGAATCAGGATCTCCTGAGTCACTCTTTAGTGCTAAAAAACTTCTATTGGGAATGGAAAGCTTTCTTTTTTCTGTAAAGAAGAGTGTAACAGTATTCCTTTCCTGACTTAAGAGATGGGGTGAGAAAGAATTCAGAGGAGACAGGAAAAGTAACACTTCCTATCTTGATGTTTTCAAACTGAATGCAGATGATAGATATTATTTTCCTCTGGATAATCCCATATGTTCATACCCCATCAGCCAACTCCAGGAGATGAGTCATGATCAGTCTAAGCCGGGCATGGAAACTCCATTCCCCTCTGCCAGAACACGCATTCCAGCCACTCGACTAGGGAGGGTCATAACAAGTCCTGGCCAAAAGGATGAAATGTATATGTGTTGGAGGGGTTCTCTCTTGCTGCTCATTTTTTGGGGGATGATTGTATGAGAGATGATGTCTGGAGCTGCGGAAGTCATTCTGTAATCATGAATCAAAGGAGACCATCAGAGAAAGCCAATGTATTTAAGAAGGTAGATCAGTGTCAGACAGAAGAATTAGGTTCTTAGTAATAGAGATGAGCCACTAACATATGTTAAGTGATAATGGAGATGCTGATGGCTTAATTCACTGTAGGCAAGCTTCCCCTGGCTTCTGACATCATTTCTAACTCACACCGATGTTTCAGTGAGTATGCTCAGATTATGAAAGGCAAAAGATAAATACTATTTTGTTTTAAAATAAATATAAATATAAAGACTTTAAACTCCATGTACACTGTAATTTTAAATCAGGACACCAGTGCAAATTCCTGTTTGCAGGAATCTCCGGAGGCCAAACTGATGGGCAGTGACACTCTTATGCCCCTGGGAATGGGTTGGGAAGAGTTCCAGAAAGGGGCTGGGAAGGCAAACAAATCCTTACCCGTAATAAGGATCAATAGTCAAGCAGATTATTGCTGTTTCTATAGCTGCTGCTGGGCTATCATTTTTCCACCAGTAACTGCAAAGGAACATGTTGCTGATGAGTGTGAGGTATTCTGCTGCCCAATATGCCATCCTGGGATACCTTGTTTTTACCATTCAGATTCAGGGAGAATTATAAATATATTTTTCAACTGAATTAAAGTTAAATGAAGTTGTGATTAATAACAGCTACAGGGTTGTGTTATTTATTATATTTTAAATTTTACCTCTGAGATATACTGCTCTTTAGCTATTTTATTCCTTCCAAAAAGAAAAACAGATTAAAAAATAACACATGCTGCATGCCTGGTAGTTATCATGTGCCAAAAATTGTGCTAAGCACATCACAGGCTTTGTCTATTCAAATCCTTCCAAAGGTTCCAGAGTGAATTGCCAAAATCAAATCAAGGTCTTATATACAGGCAAAATAAACTGAGAGCTTTTACATCACTAATAGAAGAACTATTTACCTTTATTTAGATTTATCTTATTTCGTGAGTGTGAGAGTCTCACTTGCATGTAGCATGAGCATCACCTGTATGCCTGGTCCCTGGAGGTCAGAAGAAGGCATTGGATTGCCTGGGACTGAAGCTACCAGTGGATGTGCTCCACCATCAGTACTGGGAACTGATCCCAGGCCCTCTGCTGTAAGCTAGTGCTCTTAACTACTAAGCCATCTCTCCAGCCCCAGAAACTAAAGGACTATAGAAACCCAGGAATGCCAGGAGTGGGAGAAGAATATATTTCCTGGGAAAGAATACATCAATTAGTTATCCAATATCAAATCTTCAGCCCTGTAAACATAAATATGCAAGTAACATTGAAAAGACTGAGCAGATTTTATTTATATATTTAGAAACACACATTCCCTCTCTCTCTCTCTCTCTATGTCTCTATGTCTCTCTCTCTTTACACACACACACACACACACACACACACACACACCCCAATTATAGAAAAGAGGCCATGAATCTGAATGAGCGAAAGGAAAGGGGGTGTACACGGACAGGGTTAGAGGAAGGAAGAAGAGTGGGAAATTGATGTAATTACAAGCTTAAAAAATTTAAAGTTATATAAAATTACATACATATATTTAAGTGTTATTAGTTTTCAAAACCATTTCTATTAATCTTCAAAATTTTCATACAATGCATTTTGATCACGTTCACTACACTTCCCCATCTTCTCAGATCCACTCTCAACTCTCTACCCCACCCAACTTTATGTCCTTAAAAAAATCATGGAGTTCAATTTGTGCTGCCAAAACACTGTGGGGTACAGGGACTACCCTAAAGAGTGCTCCACTCTCAATTTCCCAGCAGCACCCATTGCCAATAGCTCCCAGTTAATATTAGCACTCTATGCTCACCTGTCTCCCAATGGAGCACTGTCCTATCTTCTAATAGCATAGCTTTAGGTCAGCCTTTGCCCACAAATCTACAATTCAACATAATAGTCTGGGTCTTTTGGCTGAAGTACCTATGTCATAGTGGCATATGCTGAATCTTAAATTTAATTTTCTAATATTTCCTATGACTTTGAAATAGAATTGACAGAATTAAACCAATCGATGACCAACAGAATACAATGTAATTTATTTCTCCATTATCAGCCAATTCCGTGTTTATTAATGGTCACATGTACACTTCAATTCTATTAGATTCTTTAATCAAGTTCAACACAATACTGAAGGTTAAGTGAGAAAAAAATCAAGGGTGTAGTGGGGCACATCACAGATAATTTGGACATAAGACATTACATGTAGTCTCTGGCTCCCACCACATATTGACAAAATATAATTCCAATTTTCACACTGTCACAGGACAAATAGAAGTGTGACTTACGTCTCACAATTTGCATAGCTGATTTCCTTTGACCAGTCCATCATCTGTCAGACAGTTATAGAATTGCTTTTATTTGTGACATCATTCCTGTATGCTAAGTCTTGAAGTGGTTTCCAAATTAAAGCATGACCCTATCACCTGCCACAAAACAAATCCAATTCCAACTGGTATATCAGGCTTGAGCAAATCCACCAATCAGGCCTCACTCACTGGCACACCTGCAACTATTATCTTGGAAAGTTTTTTTGTTTTTTGTTTTTTGTTTTTTTAAATTGTTCTGGGTCCTGGATACTCCTGTGGTTGGTCATAAATGTTGAAGACATCCCAAGAGTTTGGTATTGCCCAGCAGAGAATTCTAGTTTGCTGTATTCTTCCTTCATATAATAACATGGCTCAATGGAAAGTCAAATTTAGGACAATTTAAAGGTCTTTTTAAAATGATGCTAATGAAGGGAAATTAAATTTCTCTAGCTTGAAGTCACTTGCCTCACCTTGTGTAGTGTCTAGTTTTATGTCAACTTGACATAAGCTAGAGATATCAGAGAGAAGAGAGCCTTGATAGAGAAAATGCCGCTATAAGATGTCTCTGTAGGCAAGCCTGTAGAACATTTTATTAATTAGTGATTGATATGGGAGGACCCAGACAATTGTGGGTGGGGTCACCTCTGGGCTGGTGATCCTGAGTTTTATAAGAAAGCAGGCTGAGAAAGCAATGAGGATCCAGCTAGTAAGCATCACCCTCCAGGGCCTCTGAATCATCAGCTCCTGTCTCCAGGATCTTGCCCTGATATCCTTTGCTGATGAACTATGGTTGGAAAGTGTAAAGTCAGGTAACTTCTCCTTCTCAAGATGCTTTGGTCACAGTGTCTCATTGCAGCAATAGTAACCCTGACTAAGACATCTTGGTTACTCTTTACACTGAGACTACCCTAACCTGTGCCTATTCCCCTTCTTGAAGAGGTTTCTCTGCCTGCCATTCTTGATTTAAAGATTGTCTTAAACAGTATTTCATAAAGTATCATACGATTTGTCCCAGGATGGCAGGCTGGGCCCAGAATGTTCACTGATCTAAGGGAGCCAGGGCATACAATATGTCATGAGCCATAAAATATGAGCTCAGCTAACCTAGATCCCCATGAGCCAAGAAGGGGAAGAGCTGCCATAAAGGAAAACTGAGGTGGGGAGATGACAGACCTCCAAACAGGGCCATACAAGAGCCCAAGGAAATAAATTATGAATTAGTTTGATGAAGGAGCAGATGATACATGAAGATAGGATGAAATGTGGTGCTTGGGGTGGCTGGGGATCATAGACAGGGAAGATGGAAAATAAGGAGATAGAGGGGAAATGTGGCACTTAGGAT